>JAPMOB010178855.1:0-11393 GCA_029875015.1 Lepomis gibbosus
CCCCTCCCCTCCAACACCAAGCCCTTTTTTTAAATGTTGCTTTTGGTCCGAATGCCCAGTTACTGCTGTGCACCTGCCATTCAATATTTTAGTTTTATGAAACTCAAGATACTGAGAGCAAAGCAGATCCATGTGCTTTTGAATCTGAAAACAGAGCAAAGCGAACTGTAAAGTTAATTTAATGATCCTCTAGATCTAAAACAGTGTTTTCTTGCATCAAACACAGAGCTGCTCCCAAATAAAGAGGAAAAAGTGAACTTAACATTTTAAGGGAGAAAAAATACACAATTCCTAAATCGCTAACATATGGGACTGCTGTGGTGAGTTCAAAGCCACTATGAAAATAATACAGGCTATTTCTGACTTAGGGGAACTGGAAAAAGCAGCCAAACAAGGGAAAATTATAAGGCGTTTTTAGTCTGCTGTCTGAATAAAACTGGATTCTGGATTTTTGCTCTGTAGTTCCATGCAACAAGATCCACGCTGCATTCAAAGTGACATATACACAGTTTGTACCAATTTATTACAGTGTATATGTTGATCAAATTCTCAATAGGACAAGAGCTGCTCAGATTACAGCTGTACCCTTTTGGATTCAGCTCATTTTCAGCTGTATACTGCATACTACTGCTACAGTACAGTTATTATAAAAGCAAAAGACAGCAACAGAAAATTACTTCTCATTGAGTCATAATTGCAAGTGTAGCTGATTTGCCAGATGTGAGTTCTACGCTGCCGCTGAAGTTTACATGAGCCTCATTCATTCATTCAAGTGAATTCACAGCTCTTTTCATATATTTTTCTTCTTCTTGCTATAACCATTTGTCATTGTGTATTTATTTTTCAAACAATGCATAGCATATCTTTATTTTTGTCTTTATTACTGTTTTCTCTCTGTAAGCCAAACTGAACACACCCTGAACCTTGGGAATTTAAGGTATTTTTTGATTCCTTTTCTAAGACAGAATAAGGGACCCCTCACATCTGCTTAGGACACTAAACAAGAGTGATACATCTACACCAGAACCCAACAAAGTGTAATTTATGAAAATTTCAATCACTCAAAGAGAAAATAAATAACATAAAAAACAAAACTATTGTACTGCTATCAAGACTGTAGTTCTTAAAAGTACATCAAAATCAGGATACTATAGCTCTCAAAATCCACTCCCTTTATTGTGTTAGTTAGCCCCAAAATCCCTGAATTTGGTACCACATGCCTCAAATTGTATTTCTTTATAATCCCAACATTTCCCATTGAGTCAGTGTCAGTTATAATTCCAAACAATTGTTAGTTTTATACCGAAATTATAACAAAGAGGAACACAGGCAGTAATAATTATAGACAAGTGAAAATGTCTTTAGTGGCTAATTGCAGATCTGTGGATAAAAAAGCAAAATTCTAGAGAATGAAAATGAAACATACTTTAAGGCAGTGGATTTTGATAAATTATCCACAAATGCATGTCATCTCACAGTGCTGCTTCATAGTGAATCAAAAAGTGCAGATAGTTTTAAACATGAGTTCAAAATGATTCGGCTGGCTGTTATATTTCTTCTGCTCTTCTGTTGAGGACAGATGAGGATGGGCTGTCTTTGCATATTAATCAGTGCATGAATAGGGACCGTGAGTGATTTGCATTGTGTGAGCAATGAAGGCGTCCTGTAGAGATTTGAATGTGAGGGGAAAAAAACGGGGGGAAAAATACTGAAAAAAAGAGATGGGCTTGTCGTGCAAAATGTGGACTGTTCCCCTAACCCCCCCAACACTTGAATGAGTTTGTTTTTCTTTATCAGCACAACATTACTCTGCAAAACTCAATACGGTACACACAGTGTGTACCTAACTGCACAATTGGTAAACCAACACACTTTTTGATGGTTTGCATTATGCTCATGTTCCAAGAAAATTAAAGTCAATTAAAGTAAAACAGAACTCAGCATCAATTTCAGTGGGGATTTGCATGTAAGAACTGCAAAGCCTTTTCCACAAGGTGCCTTTCCAATGCACAGTGTTGCATGTGACAATTTAAGATAAACTGAATCTGTATTGGTGGTACAGATGAGCAATACGATCCTAATATCACGAATATTCAGTGTATTTCTGCGATAATAATATTCTTGACAATATGACTAAATACTGATGCATTTGTGCTGATGTAAATGTTTTTGGTTTAGAACTCAGCATAGCTGTTGAGCTCTACTCATGGGATTTTTGGCTATACAAAACCAGGTGTTTCTGCTTGAGATGGTGAAAAAAGTTTTTTGTTTTGCCCCCTTTCGTTGTTACGGTCTTCTTGCACTTCCCTGGTTGAATTGCTTTGGCCCTTATACTAAATAAGTCTTCAGTTCTCTTCAAAGGAGACTTAGACATGTCAGCACATTGAACTGGTTTCTGCCTCTAATGGATTCAGATAGACTGTGCTTGATGTGAATGTGCCCCAAGATCACATTCAGCAAGGTGAAACCTCTCCAGCAGTGGTTCTGATTCAAAACAGTCTTTGAAGTTGCTAGAGCCTTAAGGCTAATAGCCACACTGGTCATGGAGAATATGGATGGTGGACGCATAGTGGTTTGCAGTGACACAAGGTATCTTCAGCAGAGTCCTTTAGCCGAACCTCACCAGGTTTTGTACATCAGCACTGATGATCTGTGCTGCTTTGGCACACAGCGTTTTTTTTCCTGAGCTTTGTTTAATTGATGCTGCCAAGTCTGGTGAGGGTGCCCAAGGTGACGATGGACTACTTTAGTGTGAAACAGAATCCCAGCATGATGTCCCTGTCCTCCTTGAACTGCCTTATGAACTACAAGCACCAATTTTATTTGGAATAGATACTGTTTGTATCGATGTTCCAGTTTTTATTATTGTCAGCATGGGGCCCAGTGTTATTTATAGTCTGTCACTATTCTAACTTACTTCCCTCAGGACTGGCACTGGTGAACAGATGGCATCTCTGTCTGTGAAAGTCAAAGACACTTCTGAGTTGTCTTGTGTTAATGTTTTTTACATTCTTTTACTCAACAGTTCACCTGTTTCAATAACGCCACGAAATCTATTTAAAAATAAAAACCTTTTAATATAAAAAAAATCAGCCTCAGCTGTAGTAATCTTATCTGGGATTACACATACGCACGTCAGCACAGAATGAGTCACAAGTGCAGAGAGTGGGAGGTTTTGCTTGATTGTTCCTTTGTTCAACTAAGTCTTAAAGTGATGAGAAAATACAGTTATATTATCCCTGTGCACCTTGTATATTGGTCGTCTGCAGGTATTATCTCCTGCAAAGCTAAAATGTTAGAATTGTGAAATTATATGTGGCTAAGTCTTGCATTTTTATATGAGAAACTCTTGATATTTGCAGAAAATAGACTTCCATGTGCATGTGAACTCCACATGTGAACACTTTGGACGATGCACATATCCAATGTTGTATAAACAGAACTGCTTGTGTGCCTGCTGTCCATCCTGCTGTCTGTGTCTGTTGTTTAAACTACTTAAAACAAGTTGTCCAATATAATTTTTTTCCCTCTCCCCCCCAATTAAATGCTCAGTTCCCCTACAGTGTAGGCCCTGTCACTGCTTACCCCATGGTTTAACTGGGAATAGAGTAGACCAGTGTGACTTATGATAATATTGCCACCTTCCCAGGTTGCATTTGCATTTGAGATGTGTTTTATAACTTGGCAGGACTGCATGAAAAATTACATTTTAGTCACCATCAGTAACATGTAGACACAATATGGACTTCATTATCCATCTTTGGTGTGCATCAGTTACTCTGACAAGCTGGGTAATGTAATTGTCACCACAGTTCTTCCTTGATGTACACAGTTCATACTGAGATGGAGAGTGCCAGTTCTCTAGTTTTTTTTGCTACTTTGTGATGCAGCTTAGGGACTCATTGAAGTAAAAATATAAGACGGTCTAAGGCAGTTTTTTCCAGGATTTCAGCAGCCTAGCTGTTATCACACCTGCTGTATTTGTCCTGAATTCGGGGAGGATTTTCTCTGAAATCCTGCTTTTCAAACCACCTGGAGAGGCAGCTCATTTTCTTGTACACCTGGTGTCTACAGGGATAATTGTTGCTCATTTAAGATGCATGCAGTGATGATTTGTTCTACTCAATTCATTGTGATTGTGTCTCCATTTTTGAGACATTTTTCTTCTTTTCTCACTGAATGTCTTTTTGTTTTGCTTGATTATCTTATTATTTTTCTGTGGGGCTGCGCTATCATGCCATTATCTTCATCAGGCTCCTGTTTTTTTTAACACACAAAGTGTTTTAATGTCCAAATTAACCTGAGGTCACACTGTATCCTCACTGAAGCCAACATGGCCTTCTTTGTTGTTGCAGCACACACATGCTTGCTCATACTGACCTGAAATAATGGCATGTTCAGTAACTAAACACAAAGTACATGAAGGCCAACTGCATGGCATAGCAGAGATGCAAACACCTGCAAGTTTTCAAAAACTGTTAGTTTGGTTTGACTGATCCTGTTGTGCCGTAGGATACCCTAACGAGTATAGTTTGACACATATTGTTACCCTACCTGATATTAACCTCTTTCTATTTTACCTTTCATTTTTTTATGTTTACAAGTTATCTGAAACAGGACCTCTTACAACAGTATATACCATGTATTGCCATGCCAATATGATATACCGGTGATAAGCTATTATAGCCAACACATTGGTTGGGCTCTTGCATGCAATGTATTAAAATGGGTTTTCCCACCTTTGGTGCTGTGAGATATTGCCAAATGGACAGCAGCCAATGTGCATTGCAAGGTTGGGATAATGCCCATTAGGACAGGAGAAAACAACATATTGTCTTATTTTGCATTTAATTTCATACTGTAGCAACAATAAACAATACTGTAATTACATAATATAATTATGCTAATTTCCACCAAAATGTGTGAAAACACAACATAAGGTTAAAGTAAGTTAAAATATTAAGCTAGTTGACTCATTATATAGCTTGGGGTGACGCCACACATGGGTTCTCTATTTGCTGGCTGGCTATTTGCTGATATTTAGGGATGTGTAGGTGGCCTCAGGCAGTGTGGGGATTTTGTGTTAGCACATACATACTGTATGTGCGGTGCTCTTCCTTATAAACTTAGCATCCTTTCAACACTGACACAGTTTACCTGAGATAAAATCTTGCGACACCATTTAACTGCTGCAGCTCAGAGACCAATGTACGGATTATTCTTGCCCTAGTGATAAACAGTGCTTATTTTACAGACCTCACTTCCTATGTGTTTCCTACAGTCAGACATTTATTGTCTCACTGTACCTTGGCTGAGCTGTCATGGAGAGGCAAGGCCGTAGTGTATTTGGGCATGTGTTTTACTGTCTCTTAATCCCAGGGAGTGACTCACCATCATGATGTAATGCCTAGCAATGGCAGTTAGCTCATCTCGGGGAAACTGTGATTGGCTGGCTTCCTCAGGTGCCAAGCCGCCTCAGCCTTTGTGTGAAGAACAAAAAAAAAAACAACAAAAAAATAAAACAAAGTGCGTCTTCTGGGGGTGAGAACAAGGCGAGATCTGCAGTATTCTGTGGACTTGTTTACTTTCTAAATTGGCACAAAATTTGTCAGAGAGCACATTCTTGAGGTGAGTATCCCTCTGTGGCCCCGTATAGTGTATTCAGACCATGCCAGCAAAAGTCCAGAATGACTTATTTCACTGCATACTGTTCACAAAGCTCACATGGCACAAACTCAAACTGTTTTCCCAAGCTGCATAGTCTCTGATATTTTATATCCTGTCTGTAGGTTTCGTCTAATCTTAATGAAACTGTGGCCACTATAAGTAATGTGGAAGCTGAGCCCACAATTCTTATTTAGTAGTTGCACAGTTCATTTTAAAAAGCTTTTCTGTGCATTCAAATAGCTGTGGGTACAGAAACGGCACACTCAGAAACAAGTGGTGAATTCAGCTGGAAAGAAAAAAACATTAACTAGTGTCTTCATAAAATGTTTCATTTTTTTGTAAAATAAAATAATATTGGGTTTGTGTTTCCAGATAATGGTCTTGTGATGGGAACTAGCCAATTCTTTACTGAAATGGAAAAATAGCTAAATTACTTCAAATAGAAATGATACACTTTGGTTTCCTTTTGCACTGTACTGTTTAATGAAAATAGAGGTGCAGTCTTAGCAATCATAACTCAGTGTGTGTGTATGTGTCTGAGTATGTTGCTGCAAAGTCTTCGCTGAGGTAATACTATAGAAACATGAGGAGACACAGAGAGACACATCTAGGAGCTGCTGATTTGACAGCGGACTCTGTGGACTGTTTGATCAAACGGATTTGTCAAATATCATCTAATTAACTGGTGAAATCCTGCTCACAATATAATACGGGAGCTGCATATAACCAGAGCCCCTCTGCTGCTGCCCATATGGAAATCACATGTGAACATTGATGAGGTCAGACTGATCAAAATAAATGGTGTTTTTGTGTCTGGTTGGTAGCAGGTGGTTGCAGGCTAATATTATGTAGGTGCTGAGACGTAGTGGCTGCCAAAACGGAAACAAACCTGAATACCTGTTGGACTGGGCATCAAACCTCAGAATGATTTGGGAAACAAGTGAAATGTTGGAGGATTTAAAGTTGCCGTCACATGTTTGGAAATAATCTCAGGTTTATTCCTGATTTAAATCAAGCAACTTTGTAAATTTAAATGATATTTTATTACAGTTATATTACAATGCTTCTTAATTTAATATTTATTTAGTACACACACTTTTAACCTGAATCCACATAAACCAGTAGGGACTTATGTCACCATAGGGGCAAAAAATTAGGTCTTTTGAGGATTAAGACTTTGTTTTTGGACTCAGGTTACAATTGGGTTACGGTTGGGGGTCGGGGTTGGGGTATTGTAATTTGAACTTTTTCAAATGACATTCAAGAAATAGAAATGAGCAATTTTCTTAATGTACAAATAGGGAACAATTTTGCATGAGATCACTTAGCAACACTGAAATTAAAATACAATCTACAGTATAAGATACTTCTTAATAATTCCACTTATTGTATGGCACATCTTGGGTGTCATATGGTAGAAAAAATGAAAAAATGCACAGATTCATATATTGTTATGGATAGCAGTTTGGCAATCCATAACTAACTAACTAAGTAATTTTAATTTGGTATCCAGTAATTTGGTATCCAATTAAATAAAAGCACAGATGAATAAATACAAAATTAGAATACTTTTATACTAATAGAATACTCAGAGTAGATACAAGTCCTATTTTATTATTGATGCCTAATTATTTAGTTACAAACTAATCATTAACTAATAAGTGAATTAACAATAATAGAAAAAATGGGCAATGGCTAGTGTAATGGCTAACATAATTATGAGTGGCTTGTTTTCCACAACATGAATATGATCGTTTTTTTCCACTTTTTCTGGAATTATCAGTCTGAATGCAAAATGCAAATTTAGAAATCCTTACTCCAAAATTTCCCCTAATCTGTGTGCTAGGATTTCTACGCCAATCTTTTGCACGATATGGTCCCCAGTGAGCTCTGAAGTTGGATAAATGCTGATAAGTTTTCTCTTTTGACAGAGCCTCACACCATAAATACACGACAAATACAAACATAACACATAAAGAGATTTGACATCTTTCTTTTGGGTGTTTTTTTTTTAGAGTTAAGAAAGCACACCCTAATTCATCTGAAAATTTGAAGACAGTCACCCCGATTTGACCCAATGCAAACCTCTCTAAGAGGGTCTCTTTCATTATGTGTTTATGGTCAGGCTGTTGTGTTTGAGATCAGGAGAGGTCTATAATTTATTAGGCTTTCACACTAACAGTATTGTCGAAGAGCCGCCTGTGAAGAAAAGCCCCAGGAGTGGCTCACTGTGAGAGGAGAGGCAGACAAAGGTGGAGGATGAGTGGGAGGTTGGACACAATGCAAAGTGTTGTCAAGGAGGAACTACTGGGTCAGCAGGGCGCTTCAACCTCTGGATTCATTGTTTCCCTTTATGTCACAGGAGACCCATTTCATGTTATATAGCTCACTGAGACCAGAAATAGTGTTTGGACATGGATAGATATTTTATTAAAAATAAATAAAAATATATAATATATAATTATATAAAATATATAATAAAGAAAAATAATAGTGTTAGTATGTCTTCTACATTATTTTGTTTTCTTATTACACAGCTATAGATGCTGGAGAGTCTTCATTGCAGATCTAGGACATTGCTTTTCTTTACTGTTCTACTTACTAAATTAAATACATTCACATGAGTTGAATGAAACCTCAGATGTCATGAAAAGAGAGATCTTTGCCTTGGATGATAAGCCAGTGTGATGTGCGTTTTTCTTGTTTTCCCTCAGAATTTCTAAAAATAAGACAAGGCTCTGACGTTCTGCTGGTACACCGAGTGTTGTAAAGGGAAAATTGTAGCTGATGTATCTTGGCCTGATTATGTCTCTGCAGTGAGTAGCCGCTGTCCTGACTGACAGCTGTCTCATTTTATCTGTGAGGCTTCTCTACATAATGCTCTGCTCTGCTGCTTAAAAAGTCACTGTACCCGCAAAATTCTGTAGCTGTGTAATTATTTTGCTCTATTGACAGTTCAGAAATAATGCACATGAAAATGGATACCATAACACTTTTTTGCACTGGCTGGGCGACAGAATTGTTTCTGTTGATGATACATGAATGTTGACTTGTGATGAAGAAATGCTTTTAGTTTTATAGTTGTTTTGTAGTTTCTCCTCCGTATTATTTGGCAACTTGCAGTGCTTGTACTGCACAACTTACTGTAGAAGCTTTGAGTTTTGAATTTGAAATATTGCAACTTTGCAGCCTTCACTCATTTCCTTGTTGTATTCATGCCAGCAGCGTCAACTTTTACCCCCTGTCAAGGAACACAAACAGAATATAGGCACATCTAACTTTACCCTCATGGCTGAAATGAGGAAGACAGACCAAATAATGTGTTTTTATGCTTTCATACCTTCATATATTTTGATGAAGCCTGAAGGTTAAAAAATTATTAAATTATGTTTGCAATTAAGTCACAAGATCAAAGCTTACCTAAAACGTTTGACGCCTTCATATGTATATGTTACACGTTCAAATATTTAATGAGACTGTTTTATTAGTTTTCCTCCACTCTACTCTATCTTTTATTACAGATTGAGAGGCAAATGTCAAATGAAGACCAGTGTGCCGTCTGAATGCCAGTAGGATAAAATATGTTTACATTGCAGGAACAAAAGGTCTGTGTCATACTGCATATGATTGATACTGGCTCACGATGCAAGCAGCCAGATGGGCTATAGCTCAGACGATTCAACACAAGGGGTCGAGGGCTCTGCCTTTTTACCCGACCCAACAGAGGCCTCAGGGACTTTGCTGCCCAAAGGCTCCAGCTCACAGACTTGTAATGTGCTTGGCATGCCTCAGTGGCCCTCTCACCTCAATAGGTGTTTTCAGATCCAACAGTTCTGGGGAGTCCTTGAGAGTCTCTGCCCACTGGGGAGCTTACTACATACCTTGAAGGGGCTTTTTTTCTGTTTGCATTTGTACCACCAATAGGAACACTGAAGTGATTTCAGCCAACGGTTGGTATAGCAATGTCACTTCTGCATGACTTCCCTGTCGGTCCATTTGTTCGTATCCATTTTTTCTAAGGCTGTTGTTTACCATGCCATCATTTTACACTGTTTATTTGTAATGGCAGTTGCTGGTGCTGCCTCGGCTCATGTGTTTGACCAATCAACGTACATCCGTTTGGACCTATCCCTGTACATTTTCATCAAGGGTCCTCCTCTATAGGAAAGTAGCATCTCCGGAGCTTCGGACTGACGGGAGGAGGAGGTTTTCAGGCTTGTGGTGAGCTGGGTATGCTGACAGGGAGCAGAGCCAGTGTTGTGCCAGACAACCAGACAAGAACGATTGAGCAAGCAGGCTTCATAACCGGGCTCAGCAAAGAGAAAAACAGAGTGACAGAGCAAGAGGCCACCCAAGGGCGTCACTTTGTGTTGAAAAGTGGTGGGGACGTAGGGGCTCAGATTAGGGGTGTGAAGAGACACTTAGTGTGCGAGATATTAACGATACACAAAATTAGGTTCACCAGAATGTGATGATAAGATATATGAGCAGGGCGTCTGGGGGGACCTCCCCTTCAGAAATTTTGATAATTAAACACTTCATTTCCTGAATTCTGGTGAAAGTTTCTGCACCAATTTATGGTGGAAATGTTATTTATTTAAAAGGAAACACTATATAGAATATACTGCAGTGCCACTCTCAGGCATCTGTTACTCCTGGAGATCAACTTTTGTCATGTAATATCATCCATGCTGAGGCAACACATATGTAGACATGATTTAGTCTTCCATCTTCTTTTGTCATGTTCACAGGTAGAGAACTGAAAACTTGGCCAAAAAGAAACTGTGTCAAGAAGTTGTTAAAGTTACTGATTGGTGAATGCATATTTTTGGGTCATTTTCTAATCAGCTTTTTTTTTAGCTTAAGTTACTTTTTAGATAATGCACATTTGTTTCTTCTAAATTTTAATTCCATTGCATGTTTTCTTTATGTGCAAATAAACTTTTCTAAAGGCATTTTCATTTGTTATTTAACTTGCAAGCTATATTTCAGAACATTTTATGTTTTAAAAAAGTAGTGGGGACAAAATCAAAAAGTGGTGGGGGCATGTCCCCAGCGTCCCCAGTGTAAATGACACCTATGAGGCCACCGTAGAAAAGTAAATCTCGGATTGGCTTTTAGTCGTCGGCAAGAGCGTTGCAAAATAAAAGGTTGCAAGACAGACCAACGTCTGCTCAGCTGTGATACATGCTCTGCTACTTTTTGTTAGTATTTGTAATGTGTCTGTTCAGAACATCGTGGTTTATGTTGTCATTTTTGAGCTGGTTTACAGTTTACTATTAGTGAGGTGGCTGTTTCATTTCTATTTTGATACTGCATTTTTAAGTCATTTTCCCGTGTTGAATGTCATTAAAGGGACAATATCGCTGACAACTGCTTTTTGTCTTTTTTAATTTGCCAGAATGTCTCATAATTAGGGCTGGGTATCGTTCAAAGATTTTCGATAGGATACGATACCTCGACTTCGATACCGGTTCCTGAATAATACTTTTTTCGATAACAGTTTTATTCTCAACAAACGGAGAACCATTTTTGTTTGTAACCTAATTATCACATTATTATCATTAATAGTTTATTTTAATAATAGTCCCTTTGAAAAATGCTACTGCTTGTTAAAACCAAGACATATTTTCAATGTAACATTGCCCTATATTGTGTTTTTGTTGTTTTTATTCCTCTTTCTTTAGTTTTTATAATGTCATTTCATTGTTTATTAATTATATATT
>JAPMOB010178869.1:0-18399 GCA_029875015.1 Lepomis gibbosus
GTAGGGGGTGATGGGGAATGACGTGATCCCCTTTATCCTGGCCAATAAAACAGAGTGGCCGGTGAGATCCGGATCCGTACGTGCCGTCAAATTCAATAAGGTAGTGCTTTAATGTTTTCTTTTAATCAACCAAATTGCATTACACACTGCCTGCTCCACGGCGGAGAGGAAGGGGGGGAAAGGAGAGTCGGAGCTGCGGGGATGAGTACGGTTGGTTTGGGGTTGTGCTGGAATCACCAAGGGGGGCATTCCCAATATCTAGAGGGATTTTGTCGCATGTGTGTTGACGTTTTTCTGCTGTACAGGCCCACAGAAAAATTGCTCCTCCTCCGGTTCCCCTTCAGTAAGAGGAAGCAGGGGTCAGTGTGAATTCAGGGTCAGACTGGGGACAGACAAGGTGTACAGACAGACTACGTCATTCTGGTAATGAATGCCAGCTCAACTTTTAGAGCATAGGCCACTTTAAAGGCAGAGCGCACTCCTCCCTGCTGGACGATGGTGTCTCTTATCATGAGCAATACCCTCTGCAGTGCCTTCCTCCCCTCCTCCTCGTCCTCCTTTCCTTCCTCCAGCAACTTCCTCCTCATCATTCTCTTCTACTCACCCTCACTGACCCCCTCCCCACACAAACACACACACACACACACCCTATATGACTCACCCTTTAGTGAAGGTACATCAGGAATGCTCTTCTAAACACTTCATCATCAAAAACCCCTTTTCTTCTCCAAAGCTGGAAAGAAGAACGCAGCACCCAGCGGGACGGAGTGGGATTGTATGCCTGCGTCATGTACTGTTGTAATCACCAGTTGCCAGATCAGCTTGCTGCCCAGGTCCACTAGAGTTACTGGGATTTTAATTCTGACTGGGGTTTTACAGTTGGATGTTTCATTCCACCTTGAATCAGGCACTGCTGTTGTGGCCCGAAGGATTACAGCCTGCTGCCGCTGTCGGCCGTTCATCCGTGGACAGATGAAACTTCACAGAGAGCAGTAATCCACCGAAGAAGGGTAGCTTTGCTGCTCAGCTGCCTCAGCCACAACTTTGGAGCCAGCTGACATTTAACATAATGATCAGTCAGAGTGGCCGAGCGTTTACACACGGGAAAGGTTTCCCGGACACAATTAGACCACAGTCCTCGCATGGGCTAAAAATGAATCACAATACACAATACCATAGTGTAGTCCCTCTATCCATCTAATGGTAAACTGTGAGTGGAGTGACTGGAAGAAAAGCCTCAGTCTCAGCTGTGATATTACGGTGGTTTATCCGCAAAGCTTGAAAAGATGACCACAGTTACAATCTACTGCACAGTGTATAGTCTAGGAAACAGGCTGCATTTTGGTTTTTGCAATCCATCCTGGTATGAGTCATTTACGGTATGCTATTAGACAGAGGGGTTACCCAAGTTTTCCAATGCTAAAATAACACAGTGATTTCAACAATGAAACCCCTCACTTCATCTTATAAACGTTAAAGAAACTATTAAACATTTTAATAATGTTATTTCATATTCAATGTCTGTCACTTTCACTACAAAACAAATGAATGTATGGCTCAATATGCCCCAAAACACTTGTAATTTTGGTTAAAAAAAAAACACCCTGCCTTCTCACAATTCTGTCAAACAGGCCTCCGGGTCATGTACTGGCCAGGATGCCTGCTTAGTGTAAGGGAAGCCAATGGGCAAGCTCAGACAATGCAGGGCTTGTGGTAAATAAATTAGCACGAATGAGATGAATTTAAGGAAGCAGTTCATATAAGGATGTGCTTAGCATTAAGCTGCTTTCATGTCATACGGGATGGATTGTTAGGATTGCAATAACTCCCACTAACATTCATGTCATCAGAGTTGGTCGGGTGAGGGTTAAAAAAATGATGCATTAAATGTGTGTTTTAATTTCCTTGAATAATGGACCTTGGCTGATGTGAGGCATCCGTGTTTCTTTGTTTATCGAGCACTACTGTATTATTAAGTGAGCCATTTTGGAACTTGAAGAAGAAGTTTCCTCATCGTAATTAAGACATCCACACTGTTCACAAGATGCAAACTAGTAATTACTCTAACCATAACCCTTTGACAGGAATTCCGTATATGTATTAATTAAAAATACATATATAATCTACAAAAAGCTCTAACAGCCAATGACCTAAGCAGCAACTTTCACCATGACTTTGTACAAACACAGAGAGCAGCAGAGCAGCTTGTTAGGGTGTGACCAGACACTGAAAACAGCAGAAGAATGCAAAATGAAACAACAACAGAAACAACAACAACAACATGCTGCATGGTATATGTTGAACTTGCCCCCGAGGTCCCTGATGGGTGGATGACTTCAACTGCAAAGTCACTTTGACTCAGTGAATCAGGAATCAGGTAACGGGATCAGGCTTCATTAGGTGACTTCAGCCGAGCTGGCAGACAGCCAGGTGAGCTGGACTCACAAATGGACATTGATTTTTCAATAAGGGCCCTGAAGCTGTCAGCCAACCAGGCTATGGTGATATCTTCTCTCGCGGGGATGGCCTTCACCCGATGATGGCCTGACTGGCACCCGACCACAGGCTACCACACCGGCATCCACTTCATCTCCAGCTCCATACAACCCCCTGGCCCTGCCCCATGTCCCTATACTGGTGTTAAAGGGTGCAGCTAATGCTATAAAGCTAAACAGGACATGAGCACAGATATGAGAATGTTTGTGTCTTCCCAGAAAAGTTGACAGGAGTGTGTGTGCTCCAGTGTGTTTCCCTGCATGTCCAGTTGTCTATCTATATCTTATTGTTTTAACTGACTTATATTACACTGAAAAGGCACTCAGTTTACAAATTGGTCCAAGGTCTCAGAGGGGTGAAAGAGGTTACAATCACGTTTTCCTGTCAGGTCATCTGTATTTATGTAGACAGGTTCTCTTTTGGCCCCCTCTGACCCAGGCCTAAAGGGGCCAAACACCCATAATAGTTTCCATCCTTCAGGCCTCCCTCTGGCCTGCCCTCAGCCTCAGCAATCAGTGCCTCTAAGACTGCGGCCATCATAGATCGCCCTTCTTCTGAACTCCGCAGTCAGCAGGGCATCATGCAGTGAAGGAGGTTGAGGAGAGCTAGCCTGGACACGACCTATTGTACGAGACCCCCTGAAATGCAAACGTTAGATGTAAGGAGGACAGCAGGAATGAAAGGGAGAGAAGGGGAAGAAAATGAGAAAGTCACAGTCAGCAATAAAGATATAGATAGGAATTTATTATGAAAATGCCATAACTCTTCTGTTGGGGGATTGCTCTAAAAGTTAGAGATAATACACAATGACATGAAATGGTTTCTTTACCCAGAAGGGCACGAGTCATCATAACATCAAAGCCCCCCTGGCCTGCTAACCCAAGCTCTTTGTACAAGTGATGATAAGGTTAGACTGATTGGTAGTTCCAGTCCCACGCTGGTATCCTTAGAGTGACCTTACTAAAGTGTCTTTGAGCTACACATTAAATCCTAAACGAAACACTGAACTGTGTGACCTTTGAGGGGGGAAAGAATCTGATTGGAAACGGCTGCAACAATTCACTTAATTTTTTCATTTTCCTCAAAAGCAATTAGCATGTACAAATGACTCTATTTCAAGTCATAATATTGTCTCTGTTAAATGCATTGTAATATTCAGTCAAAAAGGGGCATTAGTCTAGTTTGTTGGACTTGTGTTCTGCATTATCTATTTGTTTAACAAAGAATAAGGAGTTATAATTAAATGTCCAGCAGTTTATACTCCGAAACAAGGATATTGTAAATCTTTCCCTCTGACAGGCATGTCCAGGTGAGCAGCACTTCATTTAGGAAATGAGTGTCCCTGTATCAACAAAAGGCTGCTAATAAAACCTCCAGTTTGAATTGGATATCAGGGCTGTATAGGAATCACCTGCAGGCTTTTGGAACTACTTTACCCTCACACATCAATCAAGTCACAGTTTAGTGCTCGCACTGGCCAGATTTTAATTTTTCTGTGAGCTTTATTGGAATTTGATTTGCCAAGATAAAGTTAAAGCCATTAATCTTGTTCTCCCCATGCGTCCCTTCCAATAAACTCACTGAAATTGGCGTAAATGTCTCTTTGCTCCGAACTCCAGTGAAGTGAATGAGTGTGTAGGTATTTGATGACACAATTTTGTGCTTTATTCAAATATTTGCTGTCAGAATCAAACACTGATTGAAACTGCTGCAGACGTTTGAAATGCAGACGAAAACCACAGCAGTAATCACTTTCACAGTTCTCAGCGTAAGTCCATAGCAATGGCGCTGAAGCAGCTTTCTGCACGTATTCCATAGAAATGACTGACTTAGTAGCTACTGTATGAATAATTCTTTCAGGATTACTTATAATAATCAATAACGTTCCATGTATGATTCAAAACGCCTTGTACAACAAGCACTTCATCAAGTGACATTACTCTTATTTGCAAATGTAAAAGAAAAAATAAATCATACTTCTGTGGTGGTTGACTTCCTGTCTCTGGGAACTGGCTCCGCTCAGTCATCTTTCCTCAATTGTTTCCCTTTACATTTGGATGTGTAGGCCTCTTCCACATCTGTCAACGTCAATTACCCATGGCTTTCCCCTGCATCTACATAACCGCCACCACGCCCGTGGCTGTGACAAACACATGCACCCACACTTTAATAATTGCTCTCAATTCTCCGCCATTGTCCCATCGTGGCCCGGGCCCAGTCGAGAGTGTCTGCCACACAAGTCGCAAGTGGAGCAAATTCGAGCCCGCTGGCTCACACCGCCATTTTTTGCCCCGCCTCTCCCTTATTACCCGCACATTTCTCAAACAAATTTTCCCAAACTGTCTAGATTCTTGCAGCAATTAAAGCATTTCTCTCATTCCCTCCTCCTTTCTTCTCGGTCCTTTTGGCAAGAGGCACAACCATGTTGGTCAGGTTGTCTCAGTGTTCCTGGGCCAAAACTGACACAACCAATTGAAAGAGGCAACCATGATCTGACAAATAAAAGGAACAGAGGATTACAGCAAGGAGGATGTCTGGGGTTCGGGGAGCAGTGAGAATCACACAGGGCGTGCCATTGTTTCTCAACCACCGATCGTTTTTGGCAGCTGTCGGGTCTTTTCTTTCCTAAACCCAAAGAGCCGTCCTGCTCTGGCAAACCCTCAGAAAAGAGACATAGAGAGGTTGCAGTGAAAATAAGAAGCATTTGTGTGGCTTGAGGGCTCTTGGCGTATTGCATTGAACTGGAATATAAACCCTCTTCTGGGGTGAAAGGGTGATGGTGAGGGAATGAGTGCTCTGACGTATACTGGGGATGCTCTCTGTGAAAATGATGAGTCACCCATGCTTACTGCAAATGTACTTGATAAAGAGAATGTGTAACATCATATGAAGATCATAGGTTGGTTGGTTGGGTGGTTGGAGTTTCGGCCTGTTTTATTTCGAAGTGCAGCAATGTTAGGATCTCTGAGGGTCCAGAAGAGCACTTGTTTCCATTGGCCGCCTATTCAAAAAACTGGCCAGACAGCTTTCAGAAAATGATACCAAATGACAGCACATTTTCCACTGCACCTCTACTTTGTTTCTTAGTGTTTCTGTGTGTGTTGTGCTTAAGCGGTCAATGGAATTGTGCTCCTTTCTGACATGCACCTCGATACGTAAATGTGACGGCAATTCAACATGACACGTCGTGGTTTTACAAGAGATAATCAAAGGGTTATGTGTTGGACTATTTCTTGGTCAGACGCAGTGACTTCCTGAACCGTTGGAAAGTTGCTGCTCTAGACCAAGAAACAGCCCACATCACGCGTAAAACCACAATGTATCGTTTATACCCGTTTTTACTGATTCCATTAACAAGATATAAGTGGGCATTAATGGTGCTTGCAGGTGGATTGTGTTACATCTGAACAGAGACCAGACTAGCTGCTTCCCCCTGTTCCCAGGCTTTGTGCTAAGCTAAACTAACCAGCTGCTGGCAGTACAAGAACATGTATAAGCTTACTCCCCAAAATGTTAAACTATTGCTTTAATAAATAACAAAACTCCCTCTTAAATTCTTAGTAATGCCAACTGCATGGCGAGTCTTTCTGTAAATGTCCTGTCATGTCTGAAACAATTAACGTTTTTGATCTTCTGTCTAGTTCAACTTAACAAAGTACATGCATGCATCATCTTCTGTGCAGCAGAGGATTTGTCTCAAGGCGTACTCACACTAGGCCTGGTTACCTTGTACCGTGCCCAAGCACGATTGCCCCCCCAATCCACTCCCCCGCAGGCCTGCGCTCACATTGCGGCTAATTATTTGAGCCGGAGCATGTTTACATAATCACTCCGGTGTTATCCACACATTGATTATTTGTGCCGACCTGCCACAGTATCATCGTCCACTGTCAAATGTTGATTTTTGATTTTTTTTTTTACTAGGCGTATTTAAAATCGTATTTGATTGAGTTCAGCACCTTGTCTCACTCGCTCGCTCGCTCCCTTTTTCTCACATGACCATCGCTGCACACAACATAAAGCTGTCAAAGTCGGAGCACAGGCACTGCACGAAGCGATCACACTGGTCAAATGAACCAGACTTCGGGGGATTAACGTGCTCAGGCACAGTATCGTTCAGTGTGAGTACGCCCTTTGAAAAAACAATCTGGACACAGGCTGAATAACTGAACCACTCCTTTGTTACAGTAGCAAAACAATAATTTTGTTGCATACTACATTTCCTCCAGTACTGATTAGGACCATGTATAAGATAAGCAAACGTAACCACTGTGACGTTACCTATTTGTTTGGCATTTGGGATGAGAGGGTGGAGCTAGCTTGATTAGCAAGGTGCAACCGTAACTGTAACCATAAAATTAATTGGGATGCTAATTTTGGCTTTTAGTACAATGCAAAATGTTACAGTTACCTTTCAGGAGCTGAAAACACACGACAAAAACACAGACTGCGCTCAAAAACAAGTTCACTGCTACGAGTTACCTCTATCCTTATTGACAGGTTGCCATGGTGGCGACTTGTCAATTACAAGGTAGTCTCGTCATAAAGAATAACCTGCTTTATCGTCTTTTTTCATCTAACGGGGCCATAATTTACAAAATGAACATCATGCTGTGCTGAAGAAGACTTGAAACTAGCGATTGAGAGCATGAATTAGGAAAGTGTTTACTTAGGTAATAAATCAAATGAGAAGTAGGGTCATTTTGTCATTGAGTCCAAAGAAATTGGACTTCTTTTTGCAACCATTGGAGACGGCCCCTGCTGGCCATTAAAAAGAATGCAGGTTTATGGCACTTCCACATTGGCATCACTTTTCAGACTCGCAGATTGTTGCTTGATTGGGACAAATAATGGAACATGGATGAGGCTGCTTCCTGGCGTCTCTACAGTTAAAGGAATAGTGTATTGAGGAAACAACCCACTTCATCATTGAAACTGGGAGTCCTTTTAATATCATTAATTGTATGTCCATTTCCATTTGTTCTGAGGCTGGGACAGCACAATGTCAGTGTGTGTGCGTGTACTATGTGTAAGAGAAAGGAGACGGAGGAGAAACACAAATTTATCTGAAAGAGCTGAACAATGTCACATGAGAGTGCATACCTTGGATAGGATCTGCTCATTATTTATTACTTTACTACTGCTTTCATGACCATACCATGCTTCCAAACATCATTAACAAACCCAGTACAAATCCGGTCTTATTTATACAGCTAGGTGCAGCGGGGGCACAGCAGGACAAATATAAAATATTTGGCAATCTGGCAATCAAGGGCTGAGAGGTTTTGACGACGTCCAGGTCGGAAAGTCCTAAATATTCCCACCTCAGCTTCAGGTCAATAAAGTTAATCATAAAAGGCTATTTATTTTAGGGATTCAGTGTTTGGTTTCCATTTCTATTTCCCGTGGGAAAGGTCCGTGTTCAAGAAATAAAATACATGCTGCTTTTGCTTGATCCTCAAATGTAAATTGTCTAAATGATGTTGTTGAAGGGGCTCTTTAATAGACCTTCAGAGGATACTAAAACACACTAGTGTTAGCTCTGAAAAGGGTATGGGGTGGCTGATGACTCTTATGGCAGTGCATGTCCTGAGAGGGATCCGTGTAAATCGACGCAGAGAGAGTGAGAGCTTATTGTTTGTAATTAGGGAGAGATGAAATTGAATGCGATTCCTACAGCAGCACAGCATGCTGCGCTAATGTAACAGAGCACTCATCAACTCCACGCCACAAAGCCAATATGAAAAACATCTGTTTCAACATCTCCCACTTCCCATAGCAATGTGCTTGAGCGGATTGTGGCACTGTGACCTTGACGGTGTTCCGTTTTTATTCAACCTCAGTGGCTGTGTTCGTGCCAGTGCCTCTGTTGGCTCTGAGGCAGAATTAAACTGTGGAGGTTTGCTATTGTTCTGTTATGACTGCTAACCATGACTGTTTTCAGACAGTCAGAAATGTGGTAATTTCCATTATAATATAACTGGGTGGGGGGTGAGGTCTAACTTCTGTGTTATGGTGCTTTATCAAATAATTGAAATCAGGACCATGGTTCAGGAATTTTCTTGCCCGCGCTAATTAGGCAGCATTAATAGAAAATTGACAGAAAATACGTAAAATTATTCTGGAGCTTGCCATTGGCTCCAACTGCTATCCAGGGTCTGGAGTTAGATTTTCCTGTAGTATTTAAAATAAAATTTAATGAGAACTGGGATGATTTGCACAGCTGCATGATCTTCTTGGCTATTTAAACTTGCTCAGTGGTATTTCTGTTAAAAACTGAAATTACAATGGAAGGGCAAAAATAAGCCAGGACATCTGATTAAGTTATGGTAACAAGCTTGTTGACAGTCAGTGGCAAATTGTGATCAGAGGCCTTTTCACAGCAGACATTTTGACGTGTTATAGTATGAAAGCACATGTGCAAAACAGGGTGAAAGTTGTAAAACAAAACAAAAATCACCTGCATCTCAAAAAGCATCCTCTCTGTTGATGGCCATTATCAAAGACACCTGTAGACAGGATCTCGGAGACTGCAAACAAATACTCTTTGTGTTATGCATTTTAAATCCATGGAGGGTTTTACATTTGTAAAGCTTTCCCAGAGGCAAGGAAAGTAATTTTTATGTGCGTGACATCATCCCATGTACATTGTACATTTCTCTGTGTCTGGCTGTGTGTGTGTTTCAGAAATCACCAGAGTTCTTCTATTATTACCCTACAGTCAAGTTGAAAAGCTTTCAACTTGCCTGGATGCGTTTCCAGGCAAATTTGTCCATTTATGCCCACTAACATCTTTCCATTAACTTTAAATGTCCTCACACCACATCAAAATTACACCTTGCGATCTGGCTGAACGTAACCTGGAAACCAGACAAATCTGCTGAACTCATGTTTCATTTGCTCTAGCAGATTCATCTGGCCTATGAACTGTATATAAAGATGGACTATGCATTTCAACTTCCAAGCTTTGTAAAAAATGAAGCCAAAATATCCCTGATGACCCAATCATGAGCAAGGCTTAGCTTTCAATCATGATGTGAAACCCCTTTTATATAACATCAAAAAATATTTTACACCAACAAAACCAGAAAACACAACAACAGATTAAAACTTGAACACACATCAATGACAGAAACAATTTTTGGAAAAAAAATTGTTTGGCCCCATCTGCTAACATGGAGGGGGTGGGGTTTATGACCTTTACTGTAATCAGCTACCAGAAGGCGATTGAGATGTTTTGGCTTTTGGGGAGTTGTCATGTTGTCTATCTTTATGCATATGGTCTGGCCTCCCTCCCATTCACATTTCCACCCATGCTGGATTTGGCCAGGCACAACCATTTATATTGTATGGAGTGGGTTTTATGCATTGAGTGACAGACAAGTGTTAACAGTGCAGATTAGAAGTTTTGCTGCTCTGACTGATGGCAGGTCTGGACCTGCATCCAGTCTGCAGCTCTGTCCAGCAAAGTGCAACAGGCTCATGCAACTCAGATCAAACTGTCAAACTAGGCAGCTTTGATCAAATATAAATCAAAATTCAGCATCTCAAATAGAAATTTCAGAAATACATTTTAGTTTACTGTTTATTAAGAAAGCTTGTGACCAGGCTGCCTCACCCCAACTTGTATGTGTCGCTTAGTGACACGTTTCGTTCCTCTGATTGGTTGTAAGTCTATCCAATTTCGTTTCAGACGCATTTTGGTCTATGGCCATTGATCATGCTCCTTGGAAATGAAAATTAATTGAGAGGTTCCAAAAGTCAATCTACTCTAAACCCACCTTTAGAGGTAAAATGTGATTGGTATGTTTCAATGTATCACCAGAATGCAGCTTAGTTTAGTTGCAAAATTATAGAGGCACCACCAATCAGAGACCCCCATCACATATTTATTACCTAACTAGCCAAGGTGAGATCTTAAGATCGGGGCACCCTGACTGATTCCATGTGATCCTTATTCTCCATGCTTTGTTTATGTTAAGCTACTCCACACTTCCTGCAAATGTTTCAAAATAAAAGCCTTTCAGGGAAGGGAAGCTAAGGAAAACTTTTAAGGTGAAACAAGCAGAGGAAATATTACAAGTGAGTTGACATGGTAAATATGACCAGAAAGGCCTCATTACTCTAGCTGATTAAATATACAACAGAGTGAATTATTTAAAAAGGCCTCACTCTAATAATAATAATAATGGCCTGTAGCCTGTCTCAAATAAATATCTGGTTCCTTTGGGGCATATAAAATCCTGGCCCCTGTGTTGCTCACTTTGAATGCACAGTTAGCAAGTGCAAATATTTTTAAAAAACAATAAGAAAAACAAGCAAAATTAGGACTATTACTGCAGTAGCATCAACAACTTGACATTTCCTTCAAGAAGATTTGTTGGAAATTTTTAATTATCTCAGTTTTAGAGGCAATCCTACTCCCCTCAGCTGCTGAAGTGACTGTTGTGTAATGACTGAAGTGATTTTACTGAAGAGTTTCCCTGGGGTGTGCTCTGTAGTTTCTTGGGGTGTAAAAAGATAAAGAGCTGCACTCACTTCACACGGAAGGTCCCTCGCCCTTCCTCAGTCCTGTAAGTGTTACGAAGCTATAAGACGAGACGTGAATGCCCAAAGCTACCTGATCACATCTTTAACAGACTTATGATAGAGCACATCTTCCATTATTGCCTCTGCATCAGAGGAAGTGTCCTCATAGATCACCTTTAGTGCCTTGCTTAGACTTTGTTCTCCTCATAAACAATTCTTAAAGGTAGGAGGACAAGAGCCTTGCAGAAAATTTACACAATGGTAGTTGCATTGCAGGCAGACATATATTTTTCCCAAGTAACTTCTTATGGAAGTCATTTATAATTTTCACATCATCCTGACATGGTTTGTTTCACTTAGAAAACACAATAAATTCTTTTCAGACTGTCATTTCAGAATAAATTACAGATAAATCAAACTGTCAGGCTGCATGCGAAATGCAGTGGATGAAATAGAAGGAAACACAAGTTTGGCCTCTGGGTATTGTTACACATTCTCGTTGGTTTTGCGGCGCTATCTTTGATACTTTCACATGCTTCTCCTGGGTTTTGGGGCCAAGAGAACAGTCTGGACCAAACACTGGGCAGTGGGAGTCACTGGAAAACCCAAATATTATTTCACAGAAATCCAATATGTGGGTACAAGTATGACAGCTAATAAGTTGGCCCTCGTCCTCGCTGTGCACCACCCACAGAGCGACGCCCACAGGCGTGTAAAATCCTACCCTCTGTCTGAATGACCTCAGAGCTCGGACCTCTGCTCAGGCCAGGGTCGCCAACCAGGGTCCAATAATCCACTCCATAACTCGCTAACACTCCTTTCATTTGTCCTCCTTGCTCTTTTAGAATACAAACAAAACATAGTTGTAGCAGTTCGGAGTAGGGTGCCGAGTGTCAGTTGAACACTGCACTAGGTGTGTCCAGATTAGCGTGGGTTGCAGCCTGGCGCCTCCATTGTTCTTCGTTGTTATTTCAGAACCTAAAATTTAAAAAAAGACACGCAGGATGGTTTTCACTGGCCGAGCCATCAGTGAGGGTCGTGTGAGCTCTGGTGTAGAGGTCTTTCTTGCAGTCATGTGGCCCCCGAACTTCCGGGAGAAGTTTTTACACAGGCCGCACGAAGATAGCCGCACCGCTTTATGCTGCGTCATAGCCCTTTGCCAGGCATAATTACAATGTCAGTCTGTTTAAAAAGCAGTCTTACGGGAATGTGAGGGCCCCATTACTGCATCAAAACCATGCGCTAGGGGCCGTGGGGCCATAAAACACTCATCTGTGACCAGCAGTAAAAGAAGCAGTGGAGCAGAAAAAAATGACACGCTGACAACATAGTATTTAGTGCAATAATAATCACACCCCCTTTTTGCTTTTATTGCATGTAAGCTTGATTGATTCATTGCCTTGAGGAGAGAACACATGGAAATGTACTTGTCACAGTCTGACCATGGCAGCACAGTTTCCAAGGACTCATCTCACAGCATGCCAAATGTGTGTTTTAAGTTGGAAAACATGGAAGGTAAGAGGTGTCTCTGCAGCATCAGTAGTGCAAGTCAAATACACGGACTCTTACATTGTTCTTTATGTTGTGATTTTTCATCTTGTATTCTGATTACTTTGGATAAAATGCAACTTATTCTGACTGAGCAAGTAGGTGATCCATGTCTCTCAGGGCGAAACTCTGAAAGCAGACATGGCTGTTGGGCAGTTAATAGTCACCTTATAAACACCTGGATGAGCATGAGAGGGAATCTGCAATGGAGTCATTCACATATGTATTTTACAACACTGATGACGTGAAAGTTATGGGAAAAGTGACAGATAGTCAAGTGCATTTGGTGTATAATGGCAAATGGACAACAACTAATGACTTTGATTACAACACAGACAGAGAAACACAGAGATTTGTACCATTTTCCAGCGCTTACAGTGATTGGTTTAAGCCACATTTTCTTCAGTGTAGCAAATTATGCTAGCTAGCTCAACAGCGAACATTTGCAATCTCTAAAATGATGGAAAAATATGACCTTAGCTTTCTTAGACACTGTACATTGGCTGGGAAAAAGTAAGAGAGTGTGGAAGATAGCATAGATCAGTGGTTGACAATAGGCAGCTCGCAGGCCAAAGCTGGCCCTCCAGCAATAATATCTGGTCAGTGGCCAGATTAGTTTGATAGCGGGGAAAAAAGACAGCGGCTGGTGCTGAAAGAAATCTTAGTCACGACAGCAAAAGTTACTCACATAATCACTTCCTTTTAAGTGATTGTGCCTGCAAAATAAAAGTTCAAGATCGTTTTTGCAGTAGTACTTTATGTCGTGTGTAATTGAGAGCTTTTACTTTGGAAAGTTCTGAAGGAAATTCAAAAGTCTAGCTTTCTTGACATACCGCTGAAAAAGCCGTCAGAAAACGTGAGAGATTGGATTCCAATGAATGAGAAAAACAGAAATTTCCTCTGCCTGGAGATACTGGAGAAATGAAAATATGCAACCATACCTTGATGTGGGACAATCGCTAAGACGCACACACTCCTGCTTGATGTAAAACAATCTCTTTATAATCAATTTGTTAAAATGGTAGGAAAAGAAAAATACTAACAGCAAGCAGGGATTGAGCACACAACCCCTCAAACAGGTGTCATGTGCACTACTGACTGAGCTAACAAGGCACACAGTAAACAATCAATTGACTATGTTCTAGCCTGCCATCTAATGACTTGAAAAAAAGTTGGCCCGGTGCCAGACTTATCTGCCGACCCCTGGCGTAAATGGTTATGATTGACCACCACCACAATGCATCATCAACGATTCAAGCTCTTTGTAACCATCTTATTCGCATCACGTCCTGTGCTTCATTGTCCAGATGCTTACATTGTTTTTACATTCACACGACGTAGGTGCAAAAACATGTAATGGCAGGGAAACCCCTGGATTATAGCAGAATTATATCAGGCTTAAATTAAGGATAAGCATCTAATGATTTGGTGAAGGTTAAGCATCTAAAAATTGGATAGGGTAATAATGTTAAATAAGAATTAAAATTAAAACCACTTACAGTAGAAGCCCTCTTGTTATGAGTTGAGAATTGAACCTGGGTCACTGCAGTTAAAGGCAAAAAGTACATGGTCCTCCACCACCCCAACCACAACAGCCTTACTTTCCACTGTGCTATTTCTATGTCAAACCACTGCCTGTTTCTAGTCATGTCTCCTTCATGTAATCCTTTTGTGGTGGGAAAATGTATTTCTCACTTGTACAGTTTAAGATGTTGTGCTCTTTCCGCCAAATTTTAAGGACACCACTTTCATAGGATTGTCATAGGATTTATTGCTCATTGGAAATGATAACATGTGCATATGCTGTTGATGCCATTTAAAATGGACAAAAATAGACTGGGATTTTCCCAAGATAAAAATAACAGTTCAGCTGAATTTATTATGTAACATTTGTCCACTCAGAGGTAGGTATAACAAAAGCAATGCTTGTCAGTCATCTGAAGAAGAGGAATATTGCCAAGTCTGTCTTTGTAAATAACCACATGGAATTGTATCTAAAATACAGGCCCTTCCTTATGATTGAAATTGATGTGAATGGAGACACAGTGCTATTTTGTCTCCTTCGATGTCATTTTCAATTATAAGGATGAGCCAGAACTTTGCAGAGATAGGATTCTGTGTGGTTTCAAAGTAAGTATCAGTCTGTAGCAGTAAGACAATAATAATGGGCAAACGTAACGGTCACCAGTGAAACTCACGCAGGACTTCAAATTGAAAAGTAAAATATATAATTTATATTGTACAATCTGATAGAACTTTGCATTTAAATTAAATAATGATAGCCAACGCAGAAGTCATTACTTATTGAAATATAATATTCTGAGAACTTTATAGAGTTCAATCTTCTGTTCAATGTTAAAATCATAAAACTAGGCAGTGTAGCCAAGATCGCCTGTCGATATCCATATTCACCTCAGTCAGAGTAAACATGCCTTCAGCGTAGCGTATCGAACAAAGATTTTATCATAGACAGATACACATGGCAAAGACCACATGGAATGCTCTAAAATATCTGACCTCATGTGATCCTTGCTTCACACGGAAACATCCCAGAAACTTAAATGTTCAAAGGGCCTCAACCAATAAAAGACCATGGATCTTATCCAACATTTCTGGACAATTGTAGAATAAGAAGTGCTTGGCTCAGTTTGCTCTCTCCATCCAAGCAAAGGTTTGGGCGGGAGGCCTGTCTTCAGAGTCTTGACTCAATGCCATGGGAGCAGGCCGCAGCCGAAAAAGAGGTCAATACTGACTGTTAATGCCACGATTGAATGGTTTGTGGTCTGACCATTTGGAAGACTGAACAAAATAACATTTTACTGGGGTTCATAAACCTCTTGTGGATGTTAGAACGGTTCCTCCATAAATCCTAAAGTGTTGACGACAGGACATTAAAGTTGAAGCTAAAGGAACGACAAAATGTATAGAACTGCAGAGTTTCAGAGGAGTCACTTGCAAATGCTGAAGAAATAAACTATAATACCTCTGGTGTTATACAGGCTATATAAAAACCCAGTAAAGATCGATGAGTGTTAAATTATTATCACTTAGAGAAGATACAGTGTGCTACAGAGCATTATGTATAGACGTAAGAGGCGATGTTGTTTCTCTGTCAATAAAACCCAAAATCATAGCCTGGAATTCCTCAACCCCTTCAGTTACACATACACTGAGTTCGAGACGGAAGGCAGTTGCCTTGCTGCCTCAGTACCATAATAGACAGCTGCCACTGGTTTCGACAGCCTTCTAGTGCAGCACTTACCACAACATGTGACGTCAGCATGGCGCCTTGCATCTCTTCTGGCTGTCAGAAGAGAAACGCTAGCCTTAGTATCAGCTAACTAGTTACTGAAAAGCCAAATGGCTAACACCTCAGAAAGCATACTGAACAAACTTGGTCAGTCACTCTCACGGGCTAATATGATAGTTCAGTGTTCAGTTCTTGCTTGCTTTTCAAATATCAAAGCAAGAAAACTAATAAAAACTTTTAAAAATATATATTAGTGTACAAATTCTTGGCTTGTTTGTCCGCCATCTTGACCAGTTTTTGAAAGCTATGGCAGCCACAGTCGCGCTGGTTTATTAGTAATAGGCAGTATCGATGCTGCCTTCAAAACTGGTCGTTATGGGGACAGTTTGAAGGCATCTTACGCAACAGGAAGTGTTTCGAACAGCTCTCGATGCCTTGCTGGCCTGTTAGACGCCTTCTGAGACAGCAGTTTTCTCCGTTTCAAACACAGCCATAGTGATCTCAGTTAGCTCTCCATAGGTTCCGTTGATTCCATGTCATGATTCAAATCACAGACTAAAATATAGAACCTGCTGTGAGTTGTGACAGTCTAGTACTTTGCCATCACCATAACTGGACCCGTGAAAGAGAGACAACCATACTATACGTCCTCTTTTACCCAGACAGTCCACTTTTTGGGACCTAAAAAATGCAGCCAGGATTTTTAAATTGCCCACAATGTCTGAAATAAGGTTTTTGCTTTCTACATTCATCATTCATCATGTGCGTTTTTTTGCATTGCTTTGACCAGTAAAAGTACTACATTTTACTCTTTGGCGTACTGGTGCTTCGCTGCCAGCAGGCTACTCTTCTCTGCCCTCTCCACTGGCAGAGACGGATGAGGGAGAAGATTGGATGCTTTTTTTTTATCCCAGCGTGTACATATAATTATTAGACACGCCTGCCCATGACAGCCTGAATGGGCCGGGACAAAAAGTTTGACGTGCTACAGCAAACTTTAGAAATGTTGAAAAAGTTCTGCATGAACGGTTATGATTATTGACAAGTTCACACAAATTAGAGACTAACCACTATGGATTAATGAATGAGAACAATGTAATGAAACTGCTGTAACTGGAATTAATATTGTACATGTGGTAAGTTATGATACTGTTATGTATTAAATGCTTGTTTCTACAAATATGTCCAAAAACGGCTTTGTGTTCTTTTTTACGCATTGAAAAATATGCTTATTTGCTACAGTTTTATTATGCAATATCATAGTTTTATTGCATAATTTCCTTTACACAAAAAGTGAGGAGAATTCATATTTCAGTTTGACGTAAATGCTCATAAAAATGTGTGTATGATGGGTTTGCTCCTTTTAATGTGCTGAGTTTATGTCCTTGGTGCATGGGTCATGGTGTCTATTACGACTAGAAAGATATTTAATTTGCATGGGGAAAGCAAATGGATTACAACTCATACTGATGCCAGTATGAAAATTAAGAATTCATTGATGTTATTGAAGGGTGACTCATTTGATGAGCTGCAGCCTCATCTGACAGGGAAGCCAGCAACCAAAACACATCTGTGTACATCCAGTAAGTGGTGCGTCATCTGATTTGATTCTGTGATTTAAGCTAGTGCTCTCCTTGAGAAGAAAGAACACTAATGTTGTATATACTAACAGTGAACTAATGGTAGTTGATAAAAAGCCATCTCAAAGTGTATGTTCTGAGGTTAAGTACAGAATAAAGTATACCCAAGATGATGTTCTTTACTTATGTTTATCATTATGTGTACAAGGCAGGATTGGTTTGTTATGGAAGCACCAAAGTACACATAATAACTACAAAAAGGGTTATAAAGTCCACATTTAGTATGAAACTGTATAAAATCATCTTCTCTATCTCTGCGAGCATTTGTACCAACTCAAACTTGTTTGTTTTCTAAATTCTGTCCGGGTCAATTGTTTTCCCTAAACCATTTTATGTCTCATGTTGAGAGGGAAAGGAATCTTCGTTTTCTAAGCAGCAGATAACACCTGTTGGTCCATCACCATTCTACCCACTGCTTTAGGTGAAAGTACCATAAGATAACACACGTGTGGCATTTAGCTGTAGTGGTTGGAAAGACGATCCTCTAAAAAGTGTGGCAATCTCCAGCATGGAAGCCCTGCTGGGACCAATACATAACCCAGTCATCCTGCCAAGACACCACAAAAACAAAGAACCTCTCCATTGTGCTGTAGCTGCATCACTTGGGCCCCTTCAAGACAAGGTTTGTGTCTACCCTTTTTGATCATCTTCAGATGTTCCTCTTCTCCCTTGGGGACAGTGAAAGGGCAGCGCAAGGGTGGATAACGGAAAAGGGAAAAGGAACCAGGAACCAGGAGAATCAGTCATCTCCCAAAGGCCATTTCATGCACTGCTTCCTGAACTAATGCTACTGATTTGATTTGTTTAAGGAATAGATACACTGCAAGGCTGCGTTATTCACTCAGCAACTTTGAATTATTGTAGAAGAGTAGTATTGTAGAGAGTGTGAGTGGATGTGTGTGTGTGTGTGTGTGTGTGTGTGTGTGTGTGTGTGTG
>JAPMOB010178871.1:0-10585 GCA_029875015.1 Lepomis gibbosus
AGACAGCTGATGATGGCTTTTTTCTTGTCCCCTAAGCCTACCTTCTTTATTATTGCAACTCTCTGCACCAGGACCTGATAAGGCACATGTTAAAGAGCATACAGCACATGTCAGCATGGTATAAGCATAGATTCAATTTAAAGAATTAAATGGAGAGGACAGAAAATAAAATACTGGATCAACATTTCCATTTTTCCATGTCAGGTTGCAGCAATATACAATGGGATATGTACTATAACTTACCAATGCACCAATGCAATGATTCTACTGCTCATTTTCAGGTGCATTGGAGCAATAAGCCTGTACAGTGTTGGCATGAGCCTGCAATGCATGTATATATTCTGAATAAAGTCAGTCTCATTTGAATAGTATAACAGCAAATGACATCTGAAGTCTACTTTCTTGTCTAACAGCAAGCAGTCATTTGAGGCATCAGAAAGACATAGAAATAAACAAATGATTCAGTTATTAGATATATTCATGATTTCGTTTAGATTTATTCACAAACAGATCTCCTTATCCTTACCAACCTCATTCTGTTAATGCTCTGACCTGGAAATGTATTGTAATACATTTCATTCATTCATAATACATTTACTTGAGATCTAATTAAGAGATCAAACTTACTGAAGATAGCTTCTGTTAGCAAACCTTTAACGCAGCTGCATCTTGTCTTGACTCAATTATTGTGTAAGGCAGAAAAAATAATTATTAAATAAAATGAATTATTAAGGTTCATTTAGATTTAAGGCTGAGGGTTCTCAGATTACTGGTTTTATTGGTCACTTGTCACCATTGTGTTGCAAATGGATCTTCAGTTTGGAATAAAAAGAACAAAATAAACTGTTGAGATGTTGCGTAGACATGCTAGCTGGATATTGGACATTCTTTTGCCTCCTGTTAAACAATGAGTTCACACTAAAATTTTTACCTTGGCCAGTGGCACTCCCAACCGTCACTTTTGAGCTTCTAAACATCTTCGGTCCTACAATTCCAGGATAGATTCAGCAAGATTTTCCCAACTGCAATAAAAGATGGAAATGACTCAAGTACAGGATTTACAGCTCTACTGATCTATTTATAAAACTGTTTTTTTGAGGATTCAGTTTAATCAGAGGGTCAGAAAGGTCCTTTAATTTAAGACAGGTTTGTTTGGTGTAACTTTATTTATACTGATTTTATGCAGAAAAGAGCATTGTTTGGCTGAATTTGAATATATTCTTCTATTTTTATAATTTTATGTCAAGATAATGTGGAGATTGTTGAACAATTGCAAACGTCATTGAGTAATGCTAGAATTTGTTAAATTTGTGTTATTTGTTGTGATTTGGAACATCACGTCAAGTTGGAGGTGCTAATTAGTTTAACAAATTAATTAAAAAGTAAGAACATTAAAGCTTCCCCCAAAACAAGCACATACATTACAAAATAAGTAAACAAAATTAAAACCTTATATAGTAGAAAATGTTTTCACTTTCAAAAATGCTTTTTGATTTTAAAAAAAAAAAAAAAGCTCTTCCAAACAATACATATGGCTATGATTTTACTGCAGACTCAGTTTACAGTAAAAGACACAAAACATGATCATCTGTGGCTGCATGCCATGCAGCTGCTTGCTGTATGCTGAGCGTTGTTACATTCCCAAAAATAAAATCATCTTAAAATTAGAACTGGAGTGTTGGATTTCACATCAAACCTCATGATGTAATTTCTTACCAGGTTTTAACTATCATTACTCAAGGGTTTGTGTTGTCACTAAGCTGCAACATGCTAGCTTGATGTTCAAATGACTACATGCTTATCAAATTAACATTTTTTATGATCTGTCAGTTCCATTTGGAGCAGGATCTCTGCTAGTACACAGCGATCTTTCATTACCCACATGGTTGCTAATCTTAGAATGATAAATGTCACTTCACAGAAATAGACTGATGGAACATTAATCGTAATGGTTTCAGTGTACCAGGGGCTTAAGTGGTTTTACAAAAATGTTACTATTTGTTTAGAAAGCCTACATGCTAGACATATATTTAACTTCAAATGAGAGATACATAATTGTAATGACTCAAAAAAAAACATCTCCAACATCTGCATGTTGCCCTGAGTTTTGAAGTAACTGTGTATAAGACACAGTCACACTAATATGAGCACAATCTGTGGTTTTAATTAGTAGTGATTCTAAAAAAATCTGTTGAACCTGACATCAAAATACAGTGACAAATCTATGGGACAGCATTTGCTGCTATTTTTAAGTTATTTGCTCTTAACCCTTAGGAGTCCTGTGCTATTTTAGCATAGCATTTAAATACGTTTGATGTTGCCTTTGTAGAGCCTACTACATTAAAATATGTAATGCAAGCACAGATCCTGAGAAGGAGCCCGACAAATCTAAGAGGTAAAAACACACAAACGGACATAGTGAAGACCACAACGCCATTGTGCAAATCTCCTTGACGCTCACCTCGCTGAAGAGGGCCGCTGACACACCCTGTGTGGAGTGACCCCATACCACCGAGGGTGGGTTTTTCCCCGCCCGTGCATAGGCCTGTGAGTTACAGCCACAAAGCTATCTGGCTAGATGGGGGGGCATGAGGGCTGTGCGCTTCATATAATGCTTTGAGGCGCGCACATAAACAGATGCAGCCTGGCCTCCCTAGGCTCAAGGTGGGGCAGGGGTTGGAAGGCATCCAAATGTATCATTATCTTAGGGACACAGGAGAAGCTCAGTCTTAACACCGCTGCACTGTATTCACCACAAAGCAGCATGCAGCTGGGACGATCCGAAAGGGCGCATAGCTCACTCACCCTCTTGTGTGGGGGTGAGAGCTAGTAACAAGGCTGTCTTGAGAGATAGCATCTTCAAGGAGGATTGCTCGAGGGGCTCGTAGAGGTTTGACCTCAGAGCCTCAAATACCAGTGGCAGATCCCACTGAGGTGCAGAGACACAAGACACCGGTCGTTGTCTCCTCACACCGTGCAAAAAACGCTGGGTGAAGATAGGTCTGTCGGCTACTGTCAGGCTACTGTTGTGCGGTTTACGGTCCTCACTAGCACATGCTTGCCCTGGACTAGGACTTTGAGGTGCAGGTGGACCAGAAACACTGCCTGGAGCTCTAGTTGGTTGATGTGTCAGCTGTCCCTGGAAGGCCACACACCACCCACTGCTCTCCCCAGACAGGTCCCTCCCCATCCGGTCAGAGACACATGTGACACGAGGGTACCGGCTGAGCGGTACCCTCGCCCTCAGGCGATGAGGGGACTCCCAGAAACACAGGTCCAACTGTACTGACGGGGAGCGTCACCATACATCGACCGTGCCTCCTAAGGTCTAGATGCAGCGTTGTAGCCGTTGCATGTGTAGCAACCCAGGGAAACCACTGGGTGGGCTGCTGCCATGAGCCCCAGTAGCTGCATCACTGACGCCTCCATCACGGCCCCAGCTGCAGCTTACAGGCCACTTCAAGAAGAGTTGTCTGAGTTCCGACAGATAATCTCTCAGGCTGGCTGAGTTGAGCACAAGCCCCAAATACTCCACCTTCCTGCAAGGACGGGGGGAGCTCTTCTCTCAATTTATTGCAAAGTCAGGTTGTTCAGATGCAAAATGACATGTGTGGAAAATTGCCCAAGGTTTTGACCTGGCCATGACAATGAGGTCGTCCTTCGTCCTAGAAAGAGACCCTCATGCCTTAATTGTGCAACGGTAGCAGTGCGGCATCTACACACTTGCTGAATGTGTGGGGGGCCAGTGAGTAGCCAAAGGGGAGCCTGGTGTATTTGTACAGACGCTGCTGGTGAACTAGCGATGCACCCGAGTGGGTTCATGTGAGCCCACTGAGAATGCAGCCTAGGATCAGATAGCTGCATTGTGCTGCTTCCACAGCAAGAATGATTTGTTTCTTGGCCATCATGCCACAGAAGCGAAGTGTAATGTGCCTCAGGCGGAGCAGTGGGTGCCCGGGCCATCTCGTTCGGCCTTAGCCAGGAGAGTGGCGTGAGCCCACAGGGCTCGGCAACTTCCGCCGGCTGCTCTCCCTCCTCAGCCAGTCATTTCAGCGGCTGCTTCTTTCCCCAGCTGCAGGTAGGCTGGGGAGACCCAGATTGTTTGTGAATATTTTTCAGAAGAAGGTGGGCAACAAGGGCTTCTTCCAGCAGGGGCACGCACGGAACAGCTGCTTCTGTGTGGCTCTGCACTCTCAGAAAATCAATCAAACCTGCTACGGACGAGGGCTCCGCCCATGATGCTGCGGCGCACTGCCAGATATTCAAGAGAGAGGAGATGAAGGCGAGCTGAACGTGGCGAGTCAGTCCGTAGAACCCCTCCCGGAGCCGACTCACCGGCTTAGGCGGGATTTGGGGGAGGCAGTGTTAGCCTGACGCACCCTCAATGTGATCCTCTACAGAAACCCTCCATAACCACGGTCCTGGCAGACCACAGAGGAATTCATTTACTCTTCACAGACAGTCGAGGTAGCCGATGCACATGAGAGGCTGTCCGCGTCATCGTCGATGTGCGGCGGCAGGGTAAGCAGGGAGCGTGAAGCTGGCGGAGGTCACACTGGTCAAACGATTTGGACTTTTAGAGTTAAACATGCTCAGGCACGGTACAGGTCGCCTAGTGTGAGTACGCCCTAAGTGAATGATGACATGACATTTACTAACATTATTAATGTTCTTCAAAACTGTTGAAAATATGCCACAGTAATAAGGGTGACACTGAATCTTTTAGTAATTTCATTTTTAGTTTGACTACTCGTAACCTCTCTCATGTAAAGTATTTGCACAAACCTAGCACCACCCAGTATAGCCGCATGATATTCTAGGGTGTCAATGGTTACGGCTGTTGGAAGATGAGAAAACTGGATTGTCATATGATAGGTCACATGTCACATAAAACTGTGAACATCACATCTTGAACATCTTAATATGCTTGTAAATCACTGTTGACATGATGAGTGAGTGAAACCTACTCAGTAAGTTTAAACACTGTAGATCACCTTATTCTGGTGTTCTGAGGCATACAAATGATATGTTTTTGAACTTTATTACATCCTGAAATTTGACATGTCATAACTTTTTTAAATTTATACCTATCTTGATTTATCAATACAGCACCTTAAATTAGGGTCTAAATAAACTCACATTTTAAAGTGGTTCTGTATATGTTAACAGAAAAAGGTATGAGCTAAATATGCTGTAACTTTATACAGTATACAGTATTGTACTAAATATGATGAGCACTTCACATGACTACAAACTGCATGCTGTTGAACTCATCAAACACTGCGTTTTCGAATACTGATTGTAAGAACATGTTTGCTCTCAGCAAACATTTTGGGCTGCCCTCACTGTTTACTCAGTTTGTTATGGGTACTAGCCTTCTGACATGGTCAGCGAACAGCCTCTTTGCTGTGAGAGTTGGTTTTTATGGGTTCATGCAGCCTGTGTTGCATGCTGCTGTTAACACTAACAGCTGCTTATGTGACCAGTGCTGAAATACAGCACGGGACAGTATTCTCAGAGACTGAGAGCATCATAAAAATGATTAAAAGCAAGACACACTATTAAGGACGTGTTCAGAAAGCATGTGGCTATCTATGGAGTTGCCGTTGATGTTAAGCATGTGCATAAGTTGATAGTGACAGGTTGGCTTAATTTGGGCTATTACCAAGCTTTGGTTTTGCCTTAGTTACAGAGGGATTGTATGATTTGCAATGTATCTTTTTCAGTAGCAGTAAAAATTGGCAAAACAATTGAACTGATAAAGCAGGAACTGTGCAGTGTTAAATAAAATGAAAGCTAGGAGTGTGAAAAAAGAAAGATGCTCCTTTAAAGTAGATTTTCCAAAGCTGTTGGGTGAGTAAAATCAAAGGACTAGCCATGAAGTCGTCAAAGGACTGTACTTGTTAATTGTTTAAATAATGTTTGTTGGATAACTATCTGTGTGTTACAGAACATATAGATTGAGCTATTATGAATATTAGTTAAATATTTTGATTTGCCAAAATAAAGTGCGCATAGGATCAGGTGACCATATAAACTTTAGCCGGTAATTTGGACTGAAGTCACAATTGCTATTTGAATTTCTAAACTCCAGAAAATTATGATGGAAACAAGTAAACTTATATATAATTTTTTATCTAAATTCTCACACACTTTAATACAACATTTTAAAAAAAAACATATTTGAGTAAATATTAGAGCAGCAAAATCGGTAATCCATTCTGCTATGCTTTAAAAAATGGAAATGATGGAAAACTAAAATACTTACATGTACTTAATAAAACAAGGCAGTTCAATTGTGTTTATATGAAAACACTTTTCACAGTTTGCACAGACATTAAGTGTGAGTCAGCCACAGGATTAGTTTAGTGTTTCTAACCAGCTCTAAATACTTAACAGCTCTATCTTAAAGAGGCGCTGTATGTAAAATGAATGATGAACTTACCTCCTCACTCCCGTGATCCTCTTGAGTGGTGCTGCTTCCCAGTCTGATATTTGAGTGTTGCCTCCCTGGTCTTCAAGCCATTTAATCCTTACATGAATGCCAATGACTCTGCGACAAGCACCCACCTTGTCAGACATGGTGCCTGCCAAGAAAGGGGTTTGCTTTTTTGTTTTTGGCATAAACCCAGCCTCTAGCAAGAGGGAGGAGGTAAAGCCAAGGCGGCTATGAGCCTCACTGTGAGATGACCATGACTAATGCTTCTTGTTGACAGAGGCATGAGGGGTATAAATTAGAAAAGTAGAATTATGCCAATACAATAGATATTGTATCAGTACATAAATACTTTGCTTTGCTGCTTGTGTAAAAAAATGTTGAGTTGACTCTATAGTTTGTATAGTTTCTCATTATGATTAGTACCCTCGTCCTTCCAAGTGATCATATACACCTTTTGCAGATTACATTTTACTTACTAAATTTGGCAAGGCAAACCTAAGCAAGAGAAATGGGGAAGCTGGGTAATTTTTCAAGGTGTAAATGCTCCGTACTTGTATGGAGGTGTGTTTTGTCAGATTTGTCAGTTATATCAGTCAGTACTGTCGCACTTGGACTGTGGAGCTGAAATTAAGAACAAGTTTGTAGTCAGAGCGACAAGTATTGTGCTATGATACTTGTATATGTGTTGACAAGAAGTATGCTCGTGCTGACACTCTTATGAAATTGCGAGAACATAACATTATATTAATGTTAACATGCACTAAAGACACCTATTGACACCAACTAAAAATACAGTCTCTTTATTGGGTGTCCAAGCAGTCTTAAATACCAACTACAAACATCATACATAGATAACAGTGGACACCCAAGAGCTGTGTGTTTAATCTCAAAGATTGGCAGTTGTGTCACAGACTGCATTACTTAATGCTTTAGTAATATGATGTAGTAGGACTTGTTTGACACTCCATTGAGATATCAGAAGTGTTTTTACAGCCTCAACTGCTTTTTTTTTTACAGGCTTCACATGCACATACAGATATAAATTCCAATTAATGAGGCATCATGTTTGGCAGTGCGCAAGTCTGTCCTGATATCAGCAAACAAAACAAAAACAGCCAGTTGAATATACAATTTACTTTTCATCGACAGGCTTGTTTTATTCAACAGGTACTGTAATTTGCCTCTTTCAATGAGAATCTTACCACATATGGTTGCTGACAGGTTGCAGGCCCACTTGTATTTAATTTGAGCTTTATAACCACATTGCTGTGAAGTCTCAATTTTAGACAGATATGACCAGATATGGGCAAACTTAAAGTACTATGTGATAGTTGTTGTTTTAATAGATAGATTTAATAGATAATAGATAGGAAATTGTGAAATGATGATGAATGTCACCCTATCACCAGCCTTGTGTGAAGATAATTATAATTTTCTGTATTGATTTATCAACTTATTATTTTCTTCTGTCTGTCACAACTTTTCAAAGCCCAATGTGATGTGTTCAAATTGCCAGATTTGTGGATAAACATGAGAACATCAGGCTGAAATGCAGCTATTGTACTTCACCCCGCCTTTTAATTGTAAGTGTGCTTTTTGTTAACATTATTGAGGAAAAGAGTCATCTGGATGTACTGCTGGGCATTAAAACATGTCAATACATGTTTGTTTTTATTATTTGAATCACAAAAGGCTTAGCACTTCATTTTTCTATTAAAATATTCATTTTATTGAGGAAAAGGGGACTGAAAAAAGATTTTACTTAATTGTACTCACCTATGCATATTTTTTGAAAAAAAGAAAATTGTTTTGAAAGTAGTACCTCATATTTGTGAAGTGATCCACTATTTGGTATCCAGTGTTTGTCATGTTCTGACTATTAAGACTATAATTAATTAATTAATTTTTTTATTAAGTTTTTAACCATGATTAACCTTCTTGTTTCTTCAACTTCCTCTCAGGAGCAAAAAATCTGCCTTTAAACTTGAAAGGACTAGTAATTTGACATTTATCGTGATAATTATTGATATCAAATGGTATAAAATGGTATAAACCATGATGACATTTTTGGCCATATTGCCCAGCCATAAGGTCTTCTAAGGATTTATAGTCTCTTGTTATTCCAGTAAGTTAAAAAATAACTTTAAATCATGTTGGATTTTTTTATCATGTTATTTTTTTTAAATATTAAATATCTGGGGAAAAAAATACTTTTCAACAATGTGAAATGTACTGAGAATCTGATGTACACGCTGGTAAACTTAAGGATATTTACTTACATGTGAAAAATAATTCAGATTCCTCATGGAGCCAGCACATTAAACCACAGCCCTGTTATTGTGATCCTAGTAATAACAGGGCTATGCTCAGTTTGAACACGATTGTGTGTGTGTGTGGGGTGGGGAGGATATTTCAAGCAGTGCAATAAAAGCGGATGTGTGGCACAGGAACTATGACTGTTCTCAGACATGGGAAGTTGATATGAGAGGCTTGTGTTCTTGAAGGCATTTATTGCAAGAGGTCACTGAAGTCAGGAGCTTTGAATTTTTCTCTGCAAAACAGTGAAAATACAACCTGACATTACACAACCCACTGCAACATGGACAAAGGTTACCCACCCATCTATATTGTTGGCAACATTTTTTTAAATTTTGTTTATTTATAGGAAATTACACTACATCAACCTAAATAGTTATAATTAAGCTGTATCTTGTGATGAAAAAACATACAGCATCCCTGTTTAATGTCTTATTTTTAATTAAAGAAAACACTTTTGTACTGTATAGCATGTCACTACAAGGAAATGCTAAGTACTATTGGAATGTGGTTTGTGACTTTCAAATGTCAAAGCTTAGTTCAATATATTCCTAGTAAAGAGTTGTATATAATAACAGGATGCCATGTGGCTACTAAAAAACATTAGTGTGTTCTAGGACTTCACACAGGAAGATGCACAGTTGTTTGCAAGGTTGCAAATGACATATTATCATTTATGACTTTATGACATAATAGACTTTTTTTTCCCCTGAAAGCATGCAAACACATACTCACAGTAAAAGAGAAATTTGAAACCATGGGACAGTTGGCAAACCGGAAGCAGTACACATGATGCTACGAAATGCCTCACATGGCTCTGTGGTAAACTATTATTATTGCAGCAGATAAACCACTTTATAGTCAAATATTGTTTAAGTATAGCCACAAACTATGTTTTACATAAATACTTGATCATTTTTAAATGTATGTACATAAACAAAAAACCTAGGCCCTTAAATCTTAGACCTATATAAAACAAAATTTGGAACTTGATACACATTGGTATTACAAAATGATGAACGGTTGGATTGCATCAGAATACAACATTAAATATGAGTAAAGACAAGGCCAGTGCCTGAGTCTGTATCTTGACATCTTGGAGCTCAGAAATTGTAGCCTGTACATGTTACACTCTTTTTGGTTTTTAGTAGAACCCAACCGATATGGAATTTTTAAGTCCCATACCGATGTTGATATTTGTGGATTTTAAAATCCATAATATATATATCTTGAGTGCAGCCAGCTTTGTTGCAGAGGTTGAATGGGTGGGGGGTCGGCCTGTCAGTGTTCAGACCATATGCTGCACACTGCATCAAATTAGACTGCATGACTGTCGTCCCAGAAGGAAGCCTCTTTTAAAGATTATGCACAAAAAAGCCTACAAACAGTTTGCTGAAGGTAAGCAGACTAAGGACATGGATTACTGGAATCGTGTCCTGTGGTGTGATGAGACTTATTTGGTTCAGATGGTGTCAAGCGTGTGTGGCGGCAACCAGGTGAGGAGTACAACGACAAGTGTGTCTTGCCTACAGTCAAGCATGGTGGTGGGAGTGTCATGGTCTAGGGCTGCATGAGTGCTGCCAGCACTGAGGAGCTACAGTTCATTGAGGGAACCATGAATGCCAACATGTACTATGACATACCGAAGCAGAACATCATTCCCTTCCTTCGGAGACTGGGCTGCAGGGCAGTATTCCAACATGATAATGAACGCAAACACACCTCCAAGAATCTGTGGGGCATCCTCTAAAGCAAAGGTCACCAAACTAAGGCCCGCGGGCCGACTCAGGCCCGCCACCCCCCTTTTACTGGCCCCCCAGCCCCTCTGAC
>JAPMOB010178968.1:0-46687 GCA_029875015.1 Lepomis gibbosus
TATATATATATATATATATATATATAGTGACAGAAATATCAATTAACTACTAAAATAAAGTGTACCGACAACTGGATGTCTAATAACTGTGAAGGTATGTTCTCTTGTTTATCCAACAGCTTACAAAATGACTGAAGAACTACAATTAAATAATCCTACAGAAGAAGTTTTACTATCAAAACATTTCTTCAAGTAATCACAATAAAAACAACATCTGCAAAACCGCAACAGGCCTGTGTATGATCACTCAAGACATTTCCTTCATGGAAAAAAAACACACACCATCAATTTAAAGTAAATTTGGAATATGATGGGGGGCCATAATCGCTGGGGCCTGTGTCATTCTGCCTTTCCCCGGCTGGGGACTGATAGATTGGTGCAGAGTGCAGATTCTCCCCTGGGTGCGATATATCAGGCAGCAACGGTCCAAGTGCCATTATGAAACACACCCGAGAGTACCGCATTTCAGGAAAGACTAGAACACCAATGGAGCTCTCAGAAGATTTCTTCTTGTGCGGTATAGGCAAAGACGGAGGAAAATTTTTGGACTGATAATTCCCCTCCAACCGTTACACACCCCATGCAAACATGGAAAACACAAAAGCAGGCCGGAAAGAGAAACCTCCAAGTTAGAATACAAATAGAGAAAAGAAATGGGGGAAAAAATCACCTGCTCTTGTATGTACGCACCAGACTAGAGGGAGACTTGTGAAATGAAAGAGGCTCTGCTACAGTTATTGTTGGATTCACGTTCTCCTTTTGATGACCTTAACATCAATACCTCACTACGGAAACAGCTGGTCGCCTGTGTGCTCCTCCGAAGCTTCTGGGGGATTCTTATCGAGAAAGCATCTGTCAGAGCCTCTGAATACAGAGCTGCCCAGCTGAGCGCTCGCCCCCGTCAGGCCTCCAATAACTTAACCTTCCTCCGTACCCAATTCTCAGCCACTGCTCTCCCCCTGTACCTGCTTCAAATGCGGCGGAGCTGCTGGGCCACCGTCCTGTGTGGTCTCTCCGTTCTACTGAAAGCATCTCAGTGTGAACTCTGGTTTTAAAACTCACACAGGCCATAGAAAACACAGCCTGTGTCATCTCTAAGTCAGGCTTTGGATCTCTGTGTGGGATGAAACAATTTCAAGAATCAGTGTGCTGAATGAAATCTTGGAGGCCTTTCAGAATAAATAAGTATTTTGTACTGGTAATATCAACATTTCCAGCGATACCTACGGCAAACTAAACACAGATGTGAAGGGATTATCTTATATTTTGAGAGCTGTGTGTCTTGGTTGAATGAAATCATTTGCACATACATGTGAAAGGATCAGCAAAGTTATCCATCTCCATATTACCGTAACATCCGTGGACTATGCAGCTGGGAACAGTACAAACTCTTAACTGAGGTGGATTCAAGAGCACCAATGCGGCTCTCTTCTGCCCTCTAGTCACTCTGTCTGGGTCATAATATTCACGACATATTTGGACCAGATTCTCCTCTAAAGGCTAAGGATTTTAATCCTCATTAAAAAAGCTGTGCAGCAAATGAATGCCAACATCTGAAAAGCGTGGACTTCCTTTCGATGTCTTTTTATTGGAAATCCAAACCAAATTAATTTAGACAAACATATTGCATCATTCTCAGGATTGCTGCATTACCAAGAGATGAACATTAACAAACTGACACACTGATGCTCTTTTCTATAGCCTGGCAGCTTCTTTCACATCTCCATCCCTTGCTCTTATTTCAAACAGACTAAAAGAGAACCGGTGCATACCTCTCAACGTTCTCTACAAGCTCTTTCCAGACTGCGACATTTGTGTCTACTTTGATGTCACTGCAGGACTCTTTGATTTCAAAATGATAATGAAATGGTAAACAAATTCCTAGCAGGACCTTTCATTGAGTTTTGTTTCTCATTATCAAAGTTTCCTCTTGTTCTGCCAGCGTTGTCCTCTTAAGTATGTCATCCTCCAACCACTCAAGATCAGAAATAATACAAAGTGTCTATAAATTTGAACTTCCCTAATTAAAGCCTTGCCCCGGGATGTGCTCTCGCATGGCCACCAGGCACGGGATATTTCCTCTCAAACGACACAAATTGGCCCATGAGCACAACAAATTACATTATGATTACTGCACTGGCCCAAATGCTGTTCATCTTGATAGAGTTAACTCAAAGTGGGCAGGCCTGTCTCCCAAATACAGAGCTAAAAGGGGACAAAGAATTACAGTTTTTGGCTGGGGCTTACTGTAAAAACCTGTGTTATAAACTTCCAGCTCATCCAGAGAATCGCAGAGCAGACACACACACAGACACACACGGAAACAGCCATGTAATTCAGGGTTTTTAGTTTGTCCGTTTTTGTTTTTGTTTTTTTGACAGTACTTATTATGTTTATTTATATTTCAGCGCTTACAGCAGGAGCACGGAGGGTTTGTAATTACTGTATCTGAACTCTTGAATCGTGTATCAAATTCAGTTGAAATAACATGAGGTTTGCCTTGGCCTTGCCTTTTGTCAAAGATTTCCTGAAACCAAACAAAAACTATTAAACAACAGATCAAAAACCAGTGAGCCTGAAAAATCAGCATCAGGAACGCATGTAGTGTGTACTTCTACCTCAGTGCAGTAGACCCATATGTCTGACCTACTACCAACTATGAGCTACAGGGCAGGAGGTTAAATGCCCAATTCGAGACTTTTCAACACACATGTCAGTGTTCATGAGGAACAAGGTGGTAGAGGATAAACAGACGTAATGTTGCAGCTCTCTGTTGAAATTTCAATAAAGGACATTCTTGGTGTTTTGTGCCCTTCTTCTTTACTGTTATTTTAAAATACTAAATGCAACAACATCCAATCAAAGATCTACTAAAATCACACAGTGAGTAATAAATCTGCAGGGATGACAGACAGTAGCTCACCAAGAGAAGAGCTTGTTCTACTCTGACTTAATTAGGAGGTTCAAGACAGAGTCGGCCTCAAAAATATACATGCATCTGAAAACATAATCCAGACGCACACAGAACACACACAAGCTTAAATATATCCATTTCCTTGGATGCGTGTGCACACATGTCTCCCACAAACACACGCAATTATATCCAATTTCCCGGCATGAATTTCTCAGTCGGATGCACATACACACAAAACAAACAAACACGTACACTTCACCATTTCGTGCTAAGAAAACATAGCTCCAGCACGCACACGCAGCCATATTCTTTTGCACGAATACATAACCCATGCATGCAAAAATACACACACACACACACACACGGTCCAGTCCCACAACTGTAAACTTCCATTTTCTTACAGGGTCACTCTCTCTTTGCCCCTTGACTACTTAGTCTAAGTGCTCAATTAAGCATAGCTTGTTTAGCTGATTTTCCTCCCACTTTTATTATTGTTGCCATGTGCTGTACTATGTATGCCTTCACTTTTCACTTTCACTGCCCTGCAATTTCTCACTGATCTCATTGCATACTTTACATATGTCCTCTTCCCTGTTTACCATGCTTTTGTGTGCCGAATATACCCCCTCTACACACATAATAATGACTTGTACTACTGTTATTCTTACTGGTAAAGTGTCATGTGGCGAGAGGTGTAGAAAACCTATGTGATCATCTTGTTTGCGGCATGAAATTGTGAAATGATGTGATGAACTACTCTTAGCAACACAATCTAAAGTCAACTTCAGTGTGCTTCCTGCAGTGCAGTGTCCTGGTTTTAATAATTTGTACCTCTAAATAGGAGGCAATGATCCAGAGAAAGCTTCCCATGTTGAGCAATCATAATTATCTGACTGAATCCACTCTTACCATAACAGTATAATTATTATTATTATTCTAGGAACTCGCACATATGATAAACGTCCTGTGTGTGTTGCCATGCCTGACAATGATATTCACCATAAGCTGTAGGTTCTTAGTTTTGACTGGCTAACACAACTGTAAATTACTAATAAAAATGTACTGTAATTATATTAATACACCAAACCATCATCAAATCACTATTCTTAATGACTATAACTGGTCATAATGAACTTACTGGAAAACACACAAATATAATCATTCTTCAAAAACTATTTCTGGCCTGATATCTCCTTCTGTAAATTTGGTTTATCTGTTAGTGTGGTCAGTGGGGCCCTGGAGCGCTGACATTACATAACCTTACATCATCATTTTCATCTAAGTGCTTTTTCCACACAATCAGTGGGTCATACTTTAATGTCAATACTGCATTACAGTAAGCTGTATGTATTGGGCAACCCGTGTTTATAGCTACTGTTTTCTTGGTGGAAAAATAATATTTAACTTTAACCACTTATTATCAATTAAAATCAAATATTTATTGAACATTTGTAAGCCTGTTAGCTTTTTAATGACATCAGCTCTAATAATGGATGCAATAATGTATTATTATGTGTTAGGCAATGATGCAGTGGTGTCATTAATGGTGCAGTAGTGTGTCACCTAAAACCCAATAACTCACTGGACTCACTCTCTGACTAACAACAGCTGATTCAGAAGTCACAGTGGACGTGGGCCTCACTTGGCTCGAAGGTTAGCCGTGCGCGATTGAGCGAGTAGGTCTACTACAATGCGGTAATTGCGAGTTGCGTCTTGGCTGGACTCGATTCAGATACTCAACAGGGGAGTCCCCCTCCCTCACAACCGGGCCCCCTCCGGTCCCCCTTCCCCCTCATCCCCGCCACTGAACCGTTTTCATAAATCATGTCATTAAGATAACGTCGTGAGCGCGATTGGGGCTCATACATCACCTCATAGGCCCTCACTAAACCGAGACGCACGTCTTTGTTTCTGCCCAGACTTTCAGTGTGTCAGCCAATGCGTGCTTCTTTAACATATAGGCTAGAGCCGCTGAATTGAAACAGGGTGAAAATCTTTAAATATCAAACTTTTTTTCTGGTGTAGCCTTTTCCTAAAACGTCGCGAACTTCCCATACAGACTATTTAAAGTGTCAAATGGTGTTGATAGTTTCCTCAGTTCATTTTAGTTATCAGGCCTGTTTTCCACCCAACGTAAAGGCCTGTCTGTCTATTTGACGACTCTGTTGCCTTTTTCTTCGGTACTTACATCCAAAAATGTGACAGAGACAAGATATGCAGTCCGGGGCAGAGGTAGGCTATAACTTCCAGCGAAAATTGATGGCACTTGTCAAATAATCATGATTCACAGGCAGCCTGAAGCCGGTGAGAGGCCTCACCTGTACACACAGCTGAAACTGGAAAAAAAAGACTCTCATGCATGTTTTTGATTTTACTGTTGGCATTACATAAGCTAAAAACTTGGTTTAATAGATAAATCCAGGAGGGCATGTCATAATAGGCAGTCTTGCTGTCTGCTGAAACGGTTTTGCTTTTTTCTTTTCTTTTCAATAAACAAAAAACTGTTTAGATTTTTGTAATTGTGAAATCATTTTTGGAACTTAAAACGGACACTGGTGATTTAACAGGCAGCTATTAGGGACTTCTTGTTTGACTTTATCCGACCTGGATGACTGAGAATCCTTATGCATATTGCTGTCAAAACGCAGTCATTAGCTGACTCTAGCGCAGGAAATCCGCCAAATGGCACACGACAGCCAGCACCCAGCCTTTTTGTGCGAAAGCATGAGCTGCAGAATACTAACTGTAGTTTAATAACAGTATATTCCCCTGGGATTGGGTAATATGAGTATAGTGCACATCAACAGTGACAATGCCATTTTTGCCTCGGGAGAAATATGGTTTTACCATCTGTAGGCTATATATTTTTTTATCGAATAAATGATAGCCTATTTTTGATATTTTTTGTGTATTAACCCACCCCCCATCCTAATAAAATACAATTTAATATCATTGTCATTTATGACAAATAATTCATGCCTAATCAGTCACTGATTTAAAATATATTAACCAATGGCGCAGAAATTGCGCAAAAGCATTCATTATTTTATCATCTGCATTTCAGTGCCAGTTAACCTTTTGGGTTTATACAATCTATTTTTGGATGCTTTACAGTTGTAGTGCATTAATTAGACTACCATTACAGCTAATGACGGTTCGCATTCAACTAATTTCTTATGACATTGTGATCATTCACATTTGCCGAGGAAGGTAATTATTTGACGGAGATAATAAATCTTGCGTGCTTATTTTAAGAATGTTGGTGTGTTGTCATTTTTCCATATTAAAAGTGGGGTTACTTTAATTACTGGCTGCACACCCTGCAGGCTGCAATTTATTCATAAAAGAAACATGAGGAGAGACGTGCACTCAAATGAATGACTGAGATCACTTATATCAATAAATTGATTATCAGAACTTGAAATAGCCTAATCGATGCAGTTCCCTCTAATGTTTACAACCCTGGCCCCTTTCTCTGAAACAGACAGAGAAGCACTGAAAACAAAAGACAGATGTGTTCCGTTAAATAGTCATCCTTCAGCACTAGCATGGCTCATTTTAAGTAAGCCATCCACGACCCCCACGCATGGACATCTGTCCGTCAAGGATGGAACAAAAAAAATGTTAATGGCTGCTATTTAATGCGAGCCAAAGCACACATTAAATATGAAGGAGACCGTGCCCTCCCAGACTGGGACGCAACCGTTGGAAAAGAAAAAAGAAAAAAAGAGATGGGAGGCATGAGGTGATTTAGAGGAACAGGCACCCACTCCAGAATCAACATTACTTCAAACATGAGGTCATCTAAACATCTGTCTACAACATGTCCACCGGGAGTTCAATCAAAGCCCCGCCGAAACATGCACAATTGTTTCTGGAAATAAATATTAGGCCTAATTCGGCTGTGATTGGTGCAGCCACTCGGGAATCGTTCATTGCTAACTACAGTCTCTGTCAATGGATCTCTCTCTCTCTCACACACACACACACACACACACACACACACACACACACACACACACACACACACACACTTAGATTGCCGTTATTTATTTGATTTTCCCCTCTCCTCTTTTCTTCCTCTCCTTTATTTTAGGCTAAGTGTCTTTATTCGTGCTTTCCCGACTGATTTCAGGGTCACTGTTTAAAACCAATTAAATCAGGAGAGTTTGAAAGGAGGCTCTGACAGTCTGGATGGGGAAGCTGCATGTAATCACACGCGGGGCGTCTGTCTCATGTCGTCACAGCCCATTTGCTGAAGACGGATCGATTTACTCATGGAGTTTTTAAAAAAATGCATTTACCAAGGAAATAACAAAGGACTTAGAGAAAACACGGCAGCAGTAAGCATGTAACTAGATAGATTTCCTTTTTTTATTTGGTTCACTAGGCATTCAATCATAATGACATTATTATTATTACTTTACTATACTGCCATCATTTAAATGTAACTATTTTTCCCCAGATAAAAGAATATAAATTTCTTCGGGTTTTCTTTTGATCAGCATACAACGACTTCTAAGCTGCCAGCTCTGCAGTGCACCCATGCATCATATGTTGTACCTCACTGTATACTAAAGTTATGACTAAAAACTACAACCACTAAAACGCTGCAACACCCCTTTCCCATGAGAAGAGACAGAGTATGCAAATACTACCCCCTTGTGGACAAAATGAGAATGGACGTTCATGTAAGACCTGTCAGAGCTTCCTACAGATTCACACAGATTCTCCAGTGCAGAAAAAAATTACTATGCTACATTTGACAAATTACTGCACAATCATATGGAAAAATATTGATTGTTGTTTAAGCTATAAATGTGAAAATAACCTAATAAATAAAAAAATGTGAAAAATGGCTGTGACAGTTTCCTACGTGTAATCAAACAGCTTGTTTCGTCCGACCAACACTCCAGAACTTTTATACTATTCCTCTAGACCATTTTCCCAAACCTTTTTGTCTTGTCATCTCTTAAAATAAAGCAGTTTCCTCATTGCAGGTGTCAGAAGTTTGACCTCTAATCTTGTCATATTGTCTCATTTTAATACATTTACAAGGCCCAACTACCAATATTTGACAGCAAAGGTTGGAAATTAGAATCCAGATTTATGAACCAGAGCTTTGTTCTCATTCAGCATCTTATGAATTCCTCAGATTTATCCTGTTAGCCACTGAAGTGGTCTTGATGATATCACTGATATCAGCCAAGAATAGCAAATCCTCACAATGGAGAAACTGTAACTAGAGAAGATTTGGTAAAAATTTTTGCTTAAAACAAAAAACTAAATATTATTGTTATTACTATAAAAAAATTAGGAAGTATTTTTCTGTTGATCGACTAATGAATCAAATCCAGTAGTTTCAGGACTTAAATCAGATTTAGGGATGAATGGTATGAAAATTTCATATCACAATTCTAGTGACCAAAATTATCACAATTATCAGAATTATGACAGATTAAAATGTTCTTATACACGCACTGGAACCATTTCAACAAGTTTCTATTGAAAACTACAAATATAATTGCCACTGTCTTTGCATAAACAATAAAATAACAGCCAGTATCTTTTGTAAACATATGAAAACCAGTGTGTATTATCAAGATTTTATAATGTAATGCCCCATTGTACAATTACATCAAAACAAATAAGTCTTTAGAAGACAGTGATAGTAACTGCAATGAGCCCAACAACTGATTTCAATAGGGAGGAGTCTGTAGTGTTTCTCCTGTTCTGACACTTTTACAACTAATTTGATCGCTGCTGGACTTTAAATAAGCAAAATATACTGGTCGGTTGACTAAACAGCGTAATGTATTGTCGTGTGCAGTGGACGAATAGGAGCTATAGACACAGGACGCACACAGCAGCAGCACGTGTAGCGTTTTTACAAGAGCAGCTAACACTGAGAGCTTCAGTTTACAAGCTGTTAGCAAAAGCTAAAAGTTAACTCACCCTGCGTTCACTATAAGGTCATTTTTCTTCAATCAAGCTTCCTTCAATTAAGTTTCCCTCAGCGCTCTTATAAAAACTAAAATATGGCCAGATTTCAGAGTGACTGAAATATCTGCGCATCGTTGCCTTCCCCCTTGTTGTCATTGACCCAAACAAAACCATGTTGCATACTGCACATGCGTGTCTGCTTCTGGGTGACAGTCGCTAATTTGGATGCTGGACAGTAGGCTATTTGCTGTGAGTTTATAAAAGCGCGGTAACCAAACCTGCTTATAAAACAGTCTGGAATTTTAATGTTGTTTATCGTTAAACCGGTAATCATTTTATCTCTAATCACATTGGCCTACTGTATTCCTCCAGGCACTCTACACCGCAGAACGCAAAACTGTGCTCAGATGGCTTTACAGAGCCAAATGCAGTTTAATTCAACCTATAGGCTCTATGACCGGCTTGCACATAAATTAACACAGGCCTGTCTCCATCCTCATAAACTGTGGATTTCTGGAGGGGAAGTAGAGTGAAGCTGAGGAGAAACACTGAGGCCGTTCTGCTCAGGGTTAAAAACTCTGTCCCATCATTCTTGGTGAGGACAGACGGGAGTCCCTCAGCCCCTGGTCGGAGGCTCGGGACAGCAGGTTGTCAGACCCGGGGGGCTAGTGAGGTGTAAACAATGCCAGTGAACATATGACACCTAAGTCCACATAAAAACATCACCTGAGACATGTCGCACCCTGAGCACTTCGTAATTAGCTGACAGCATGAAAACAAGTGTTCATTGTCAGTTTAAGTCATTATCTTGCAGGTCAACTGAAGTTTATAGACCAACACACATAGACCCAGTGTTCATTGGCTAATCAGGGCCCTCACTGTGTACCTTTGATGGCAAAACAGGCATCTTTGCAAAGCTCACAAATAAAAAGCCCCAAAAAGTCCATCAGACTTTATTTTTGTACCCAAACATGTGTACTCTTGGCCCTATGGCTGCTGCCCGCCCCCCCAATTGCAGAAAAGCCAGAACTACTACTGTTGGTAGCCAGTGTTACTTCTAATTAAAAGTTGAAACTTCTACCAACCTCTCAGTAACCAATGACAAGACATCTGAAACTCCCTGTCAATACCTTCAAACAGTGTTTCTCATGCCACCCAACCACATGTAAACGGACTGAATCGGTTTTATCAATCAAAAACAATATTGGGAGAGCAACAAATGAAAAAGGAGCCATGTTGGATTAGTTAAAAAAAAATACAGAAATGGTTCGCGTCAGCATGATAGCATTAGCAAACTCTTTTTATTTCCCTACATAAATAATGTTTATTCAGCTTAGTTGTGAAATGAAAACGTAAACTTTATGTCCATTTAACTGAAACCTAAATATGTCAGGACTATAGCACTAACAATATTCCTATAATGAAGAGGCCCACGTTCACATGCAAAAATTTGAGAAAATATTTTGATAAAAATATGTTTGGCATCACAAAAGTAGGATTTGCATTGTATTATTGTGATTTCTGAGTATGAATCCAATATATCCCAAAGCTCGAAAGACTTTGCTAAAGACTCTGGACACTGTGGATAGAAAGAATTTTTTTTTAAAACAGCTTTCAGTATTCATTAAGTTGGTGAGTGAGCACAGCAACAACAGAGCAAAAACACGAGGAAAGAGTTTTGTGGTCCTCACTGTTTACAGCACTTAGGCTGGACAATAACAATAACCAGAAACTGATATCATAAAGAGACAGTGTACCCTTACTCATGATACTTTCTTTGCAGTCTTGCTTGTGTACACACACACACGTTATGTTAAAGTAGTCCATCGGATCCGTTATTTATGTTAAGGTTCAATTCTTGAAAAGCACTAGGAGGCTTTTAAAAATAAAACAAACTTAAACTGGAATTATTTTGGTTATTTTCTCAATTAATTACTTCGTTGTTAGGTCCAAGAAATTGTGAAAAATGTCGATCAGTGTGTTTCCCAAAGCCCTGGTGACATCCTCAAATGTCTTCTTTTGTCCACAACCCAAATATTTTCAGTTTACTGTCATAGAGGAGTAAAGAAACCAGAAAATATTCACATTTGAGAAGCTAAAATCAGAGCATTTTGGGATTTATTTCTTTAAAAAGAGGACAAATGAATTAATTGATTATTAAAATAGTTGCCAATTAATTTAATAGTTGACGAATAATCAATCGATCTTTACAGCTCTAAAGCTAAATGAAAACTTCTATATTTTTAGAGATATACTTCTTATGACGACTTGCTGGTCTAGCCACTTGTTTTTGCGCAACCTTGCTCAAAGGTTTGAAGAATGTCAAATGATTAACTACCAACCTTGACTGGTTTTGCACACTTAATGGGTATGCCAAAAGAGTTTGACACAAAAGAGAATTCACCATCTTTTTGTAATTGGCATCCTACTTAATATGGGACATAGCAGAACAGTCAGGGTTATGCAACAATGACACTCAATATGCAAATTTTCCCAAATTACAATTCAGTCCACTCCTACCTCACTTCGCACGCAATTTAGCTGTATGTAATGGTTTGGGTGTGTACCACTTGACAAGGCATTTATCTGGCTCAGCTATTTCATAATTACTGTGGCATGGTTTCAATTCAGTAGGTGTGATCATGTTGGTATAATCTAGGTTAGGTTAGGATATAAAAATATCTACGATCTCTGGCACTGCAACCAAAACTTGATTCAAAGTGTGTTATATTTTGAGAAAAGCCTTCATCTCTTATGCCCAGTTCACTTATACCTCCAAATGTCTTATTTTGAAAGCGAACCTACTCTATAATTATACTAAACACAGGGTGAAGACTTCTGGTAGGCTGATTTCACCTCCAACTGCATCTCTGATCAATGGCAAATTATCAGGATATTGTGTATACCCTTTCTACTGGCTGTCGTCTCTCCTGCTATCTTTACTTCGCCACTGTACAGTCTGTGGTCACTACAGACAGTGTGAAGTGGAAAGCATGTTTTTTGTGGAGGTTAAAGGAATAAAGAACAGGTTCAGGAGAACTTCAGGACTATTATTCACTTCCTGGACAGTACTCTAGCTTATATCTCCCATCTGTGACTGCAGCCATCTGTAGTCCATGATTTGTATTTAATTGGCCCTAGTTTGACTCCAATGTAACCACTAATTTTACATTAGAGATGTCCTGATTAAGATACGTCCACAAAGCCTGATCTGTAAAAATAATGAATGCCTGCGAGGACTAGGCCTAGGCTATATCTTACATCTAATTAATTGTCTTTCCTCACTCTTAAAAGGTTTTAATCACATTCCTTTATTGTATTTTCTATTATATAGACCTGAGACAAGTCGCACCCTGAGCACTTTGTAATTAGCTGACAGCATGAAAAGAAGTGTTCATCGTTAGTTTAAAAGTCATTATCTAACTCTCAGGTCAACTGAAGTTCATACAACCAACACACATAGACCCAGTGTTCATTGGCTAATCAGGGCCCTCACTGTGTACTTTTGATGGTAATACGGGCATCTTTGCAAAGCTCACAAAATAAAAAGCCCCAAAAAGTCCATCAGATTTTATTTTTGAAGCCAAACGAGCACTCTTGGCCCAATGGCTGTATTTCCCCCCTTTTTCATCTACACCCGCCCCTGCGATGGCTCTATGTCCCAGTTCCAAAGTTTGAGAACCACTGCCTAATAGCAGAACCTGAAAGTCTTTAATCCTATTCCTATTAAATAGTTAGATGTAGTTAACCTACAGATTATACGCGGCGAGCCTACGGAAAAGCCCTAAAATTGTGTAATGTTATTAGGTTGATTGGACAGACTGCGTTAACCAGCTTCTTCATCGAAATATTTATAAAGTCCAATATCCTGCCAGATACAGGACTAATATCATCACCGGTCCAAATTGTTGTCCTCATAGGCTAATTTAACTTTGCAGTATATCCTCTCCTCTTAGCCCAAATAAGCCTGAAACATTCATGACGACACCAACCCTGCTGGAAGACTCCCGTTTTTTACTGCCCTCTCCCTGTTTCCTCCCGGGTCACAGCAGTTGCCTATGTTTAATGTTAGGTGAGTGGTGGAGTCTACGCTGTTGACAAACATGATTGTGGATTTATTTCTGAAACCGTGTGGCCGTTCTAGAGAAGGGTCCTATTATTTCTGCCTAGTTTGTCACTTACTTACTGACTTACTTAAAGTTCTCTAATATCGCTTACGGCAGCTAACACTGCCCATTGCTGAATTAGATTAGCCAAAAATCTAGTTAATACAGTGTTTATCAGTGGATGAGCGCTAACGTCAATGAGCGGTTAAAGTATAGCATTTAACTTATTCTAAATATATGTGTGAGCTGCGTGTCTGTAGTTACATTCCAAACCAGAGGGGACAAGTAAATAAACGTGAGCTGAACCTAACACATCTTCCAACCAAACAAAGTTAGCTCCTCTTTTAAATGTAAAACAGTGTGAAATTGTAGACAGTCATGTAGTGGTTGAGAAATGGTTTCTCATACCTTTGGGTAGTCTTTAGGAGTGCTGGTAAAGGGACACGTGAATATGCTACATAGAAAGTTATTATGACAGATTATATGTAGGGTCAAAAACACGTGCTTATTCTCTCTGCACTTTCTAGCAGAAAATATTTATTAATGTGCAGTTGTTTACATGTTCAGTTGAGACTGTAGTCTTGGCCATTTTAACATAATCCATTTATAAAAGGTTTTATAGCCCACATACAGAACAGCTTTCAATATTTGCCTGTTCTAAGTAGTAGTCAGTTTACACAACGGGTCTACAATCCAAATCATTTTCAAAATAAAAATATCAGTTTATAAATCGGCTTTTTCACTTAAGTATCAGCATCTGCCCAAAAAAACACATATGGTCGGGCTCTGCAAGATTTACACTGAGTAACACCCTCATACAGGATTTACACCACATGACTGCAACAATGCTTTCCTGGACCACAATAGACATGTCCCTGCTTACTGTAAATCACATCATGTAAACACATGCTGCCTCGCCTCTAATCCAGTTCTATGAATCAGACTTTTCCATAATTCACACACAAACAGTTAATAGGATACGTCATCGTTGCCACGTAAAGGCAGTCTTCTTTCACTTAAAAACTTAATGACAACAACCGGCTTGAACTCCTCCCGCTTCTCTCCCTCCAGGTGTTACACTAGTGTAAGTTCACAGTCCCGCTCCCAGTGACAGATGAGCTCCGAAGCAATGCTATAACATCAAAGAACATTGCTCTGTGCTTTTCTCACGTACACGATCGCCGTGTTTCCAGTCAGAAAAACACCAATAAATAGATTTCTCTTAGTTGAATAAAGCATAAAGGCAAAGCTAAAATCTGCCTACTTAAACTTTTTCCCCATTTGGGAGTGAACAACACAGCAGATCACTGGTGCAGGAACGCACCTTACCCCTTGAACCGGCGCGAGCATCTTACTTTACATTTATTCATTTAGCTGACGCTTTTATCCAAAGCGACTTACAATGGCTATTCATGTCAGAGGTTGCACGCCTCTGGGGCAACGAGGGGCTAAGTGTCTTGCTCAGGGACATAATGGTGGATGGGGATTGAACCCGGGTCCCCCACACCAAAGGCTTGAGCTGCTCTCGCTTTTCTCCCTCCAGCTGTTGCACTAGTGTAGGTTCACATTATCCATTACGCCATCCCCACCCCGTCACCTTCGTTGATTGCCCCACAACACCGGGTCATACATCTGATAAATCGACTGTGCGCTGCTGCAACAGCAGCAGCTATCCTCAGGTTGTGCTGCGCTCACAAACCGTATGGCTGCGCTGCTAGCCTGGGCTTGATTTTATGGTGCGCTACATTTTTACATACAAAACAACTAATAAGTCTAGCCTCTTCTGGTCCCTGGCTAGCTTGCTCGTCCTCTTTGGTCATCTTCCTAACTTCTTCACCCTGATTCTCTTCCTGGCTCCTTTTAAATAAATGGCACATGTCTCGATAAAGACGCCCCACTCTCCTCTTCTTCTCTGTTTGTTTGCATTTAACGTTACTACAACCACTTCTCTCACTCACTTTTAACTACGACAAACGTATTCCCACCTGTGATTCCCACAGTCCGCTCGATTCAGCGCCGGATTATTTGATGTCCCGGATGACCCACGTTAGGGGCGGGTTGTTACGTGCTTTCCACACTCACGGTTGACCAATAATATAATTCTGTTTAGATTAAAAAAATAGATATACAGCCTATATCAGCGTGCTTTTTATTGGTTATACATGGGTGTCAATATCTAAAATTTAAAAAAGAAAGACAGAAAAAGAGAGTTTTTTTCTTCCCATTTCTTGGGCATCCAAGTGCGCATGGGCCACTAGGCCGGTGCCCAGGATGCCCATTGGATAATCCGTTCCAGTTCATCAGTGGTGATAAATGACTTTAAGTATATTTTATGAACATTTAGAATCATCAGTAGCCTATTTTATTACACTTAGCAGAAGTAGCATTTCGTCAGATTCAGCAAACATATGTGGCGAGAACTGCATTTGATTACAGTAATGTGCACTGAAAGTGTCTGAAAAGGAGTGGATGCATTATAAGGCAGAACAGATGTTGTAGGCCAGTGCTTTTCAAACTTTTTCACTTCAAAGACCCCTAACTAGACCATGTACCCCCATCTAACAGGGTTTTGGCTTTCCACCACAAAGGATGGCGGTGCCTTAGCGCCCTCTTTTGGCCAGCCGCCACTGCTGTGGACCCCCTGTAACCCCCTTAAGGACACGTGGGGGTTCACAGACCCCACTTTGAGAACCACTGTTGTAGGCTACCTGCAGAAATTTGCATCCACCTCTTTTCTCAGCATATAAGTGTTACCTCCCGTGAGATGCATGCAATTCTTGGCGACATGCAAAACTTGCCACAACGCTTGAGCCTGAATTGAAAAATAGGCCTACTGATTTTTTATTGTTTTATTTTACCAAACCAAGTTTATATATTGACTACCCATTACACATTCTGTGAAAGCCTAAAGTGTTTGGGTTCACAAACAACGTGTTGCAGTGTACAATGACAATTTGCACTGTTTTTCACCACTAACCTTGTATAGCCTTATCCTACATCATTTATGCTGGGCACCAGGCACACATCTCATCAGCCAATTAGTAGGTTACAGGGTATAGGTACTGTGGTACTTATAAAATAGCTTAAACATTTAGATAACATGGTAACAGTCAATATTACATCATCAAAAATTATCATGAACAAAATTTCCTTGCATAAAATCACGAAGGTAAAAGAAATAAACCCTCCAGAATCACTTGATGACAATCCTACGTATCCATGGAGAGTCCTGTCAGATGTACGCATGCGCAATATCCTGACCCGGCGGCACTTCCGTGAACCCCCAAGGGTTTCAGCAAATGAGGAGAACGATCTTGGTAATATAGTAACTCTTTGGCTGGGTGATTAAAAAACCTTCGCGCCGCTAAATAATTCGGTTGTCGGTTATGGCCACGACGCATGTGCGGAACAACATGAAATATACTGTAGGCAGAGCCTCTGATTGTAGGCTCCGGTTTTCGTGAAGGGAAACGAGGAGGACGACACTGCATTTGTGTGCTACATTCACAACGTGCGAGCTCGTAAACTATTGCGTAATGTCAACCACTAGTTTTAAATAACTGAAGTAAAACGATTGTTGGACTTACCAGCGGATCCACCGGCAATAATCTGATGAGAAGCTTCACGGAGTAGACTCTGTGGTTTTGTGGTTGTCATGTTTAGTGTTCAGGTCTCCTGCCAAAGCAAAAAATGAGAGAAGACCGGTGTGACACGTTATCTATAGGTTACTTGTAGGCCAACGTGAACTTATAGAGACCCTGTAGCATTTCGCATCAACACTGGTGAACACCCAGCATACCTGCCCAGCTGCTGCTCCTGCCCTATGTCGAGGTCGCTCGGCCGGTTCTTGTCTCTCAGACTTCAGTTAGTAACCCTTCTCCCTGAGCAGCACTCTCACGCTGGAGAAAGAAAAAGCAGCAGCGAAGTCTCTCCGAGTGCTCACAGGCTAGGCTAGGCTAATGTGGAATCAATTACCAGCGCCAAACATGCTAGTTCACGTCCACCCTCCCGTTGCCTCACCGCCATGAAACGTTTGAATATTGTAAACAAACACATAGATAAACCCTGACCCCTTGCCTGTGATCGATATAATGGCAAACAATCACACAATGAGCTCAAAGGTCATTTTATAGTTGTCACTGTCTTCACAGATGCTTAATATAGACATACACAGTTTTGACAGCTCTTATTTAATGTTAGTGTTAGGCTATTAGGCTAAATTACAATAAAACAGTCCAAAATGGTGGTAAAATGGAATTATTCCAATGTTTCCAATTAAACGTAAACTACTGTTAATTTCACAATAGGCCTAATACTTCACCCAAAATCTATCTTTTGAGAATCAAATACAAAAGTTTATCGTATGTAGCCTACTGTGGACTATATAGTTTCCATGTCTAAGTTAAGGATTATATTCATTATCGATTATAATGTTTTGATTTTTTTTTCAACTAGTCAGTTGTTTATAAAATGTTACAAATAAAGTGAAAAATGCCTGTCACAATTTCCCAGAGTCCAAGGTAACATTGTAAAATAGATTATAGATAATTATTTTGTCTGTTACTTCAAAACCCAAACAGACACAGCTCATAATCATACAGAGAAAAAAAAACAGCAAATGTTCAATTCTGAGAAGCTTGTGACCAGAAAATATTTTTTGAATTATTGTTGCTTAATGGCTTAATTTATTATTATTATCAAAATCGTTGACTGTTCTGTCAGTCAACACAACAATTAAATGTTTTGGCTTTAGAATCAGGCAGTCAGTTTGAATTCAGTTGGTTTTAGTTGATTATGTCTCAAGACATTATCTATCAATTATAGGCCTACTATATATTAGTCAATATTATGTTTTCCTCTGTGAAAACATCTCACTAATGGAGTCCATTGACCGCAGCCACACTCCAAGTTAATAGGAGGTTATTAACTGTTTGATACCATTAAGAGAAAAGAACCAGGCTATTCAAAGCCACAGATCTATCAACATGCAACATATTAAACATTGACAGATAATGGAAATTTGATAGCACATGTCTCAAACAGATTACGTAGAACAATAACAAGCATCTGAATAATGAATTTTCACTACGCATTAGTAGGTTTGCATGTTGTACATGTACAAGGCCCCTTACCTAAACCCACATATGGCCACTGTCACCATGCTCTATACATGGTGACATGTATAGAGCATTCCTATTTAGTAGGAATCTCATTTTTATAAAAGACGCTTAGATTTCTGCTCCTTTAGCTGTCAAATGTTCTGTTAGATTATACACCTATAAAGTAAGAATGCCAGTCTGAAACAGTGTGTATGTTGTACGCCTTGTACGCATGTGGCATCACTTGTTGTATAAAACGCTTCAGTAGTTTTTCCCTTGTTTACAGCAAACTGCAGTCAGTAGGTAGCTACAGTACCACAGCAGAAGGTGGGGCAAACAGTTGACAAAAGGGACACTTCACCTACAATAAAATACTTCCATGTAAGAGGTTAAAGGGTAACTTTGGTATTTTTATTCATGTTATTCATTATCGCATATGTAATATTAATCCGGTACTGAAATGTTTTACATGCAGAGAGTAAATTTGCAGTGTGGTTTTACTTTTCTGTGTTTTCTATGATATTAAACTGAATATCTTTAGGTTTTTTGACTGTTGGTCAAGATTAAGCAATAACAAGATGTGAAATTGTGCTTTGAAAAAGTAAAACTATTTTCAAAAGCATTGATCGATTATTTGAAACAATTGGCAGATTAATTGATAATGAAATGAATCATTAATTGCATTCCTGAAATAATATATTACAACCATATACTGTACGTCTTATGAATTAAAGATGCTTGTGAAATGCATTACTGGAAGAAGCAATCACATGCTAATAAGAAAGAACACAAGGCTTTTATGACTTAATATGAGCTTTAATAAGAAAGAACTATGCACATCCCTCTATATTCTAGGTAAATATTGTTTTTCAAATCATGCCCTTTTCATAATTCATACAGTATATATTCAGCCAGTAAAATACTGTTAAGAGTTTACAGTCAAAGCAACAAAATTCCCATCTATCCAACAACACTGGAACATTTCACTTTAAATTCAATTTGATTTGAACTCTTTTGAAGCATGTGGCTTTAGCCATACTGCACCATGGAAAAGTTAGAAAAGTTATTTTCTTTTTTGATGAGCAATGAAGGCACGCAGAAATTCAGCAGTGAGCCCTATAACGAGCATTTTCATTCTGTGTAAGAGCAGCTATGGAACAACAAGAGCTTCAAACAAGCTATAAAAGTGTGGGATTTACAGCATCTATTTGGCAGGAAAATGCCATTACCACTTTGACCCCCTTGGATAAGAAAAAGCAGAACAGATTCCACCCCTACAACCTCGACTCCAGTAAAACACGCAGACTGGGCAGGCTGTGTACAACCAACACAGAGGGTAAGTATATAGTTTATGGATGTGTTGAATGAGAGAAGAAGGGCTTTAGTGATATACAGTGTAGAAACAGTGTTCTTGTTTTCCAAGAGAGGCTTTGACTAAAATCTGAATTTTATTTCTATTGCATAAACCCTGTGTTTCCTGAATAGATTACTACTTACTGGCAAAATGTGTGTTGTAAGCCAATGAAAGTTTTTGCTCCAGCTCAAGAAAATAAGCCAAGAAAATGAATGATGTATTCAAGCACACTCTGAGACTTTTAAGTTTTGAAGTATTGTAAAAATCTTGCTGCACATTTTTGTAATCACCGAGAAGCATAAAGAGACATAACAGCAAAATCCTCTGGGTTTTTATTAGAATTATACAAAAAAATACTTAGGGTATCAGTGGTAGAAGAAGTATTCAGATCCTTTTCCTCAAGGAAAAGTACTAATACAACACCATGATAATATTCTATTACAAGTAAAAGTTCTGCATTAAAAACAGAATTTCAGTAAAGTTAAATTAGAATTATCAGTAAAATGCACTTTAAAGTACTCACAGTAGTATGCCCCCCTTCAGAGTGGTATATGTCTATAAACCAAAAATGCACTTTGTGAGAATACAAACATATTTTGTTATTGTTGAGTTAATGATTATGAGCAATTAGAAGTTTAATTAGAAACTTCTGAAGTTAGATAATTAAGTTTTTGATTTACACGTGTGCATGGTTTTGTCTCATATAATGCTAAACAGTGAAGCACAGCTACAAAGTAAATAAAAATTTGATTAATATGTAATTTTGCATTCACTTGTTATGATATATATTATTGTTGGAAAAACTAAGCAAATAAGCAACTATCAAACACAGGATTGAATCATTTATTTTATTATCACACACATACAGGCAACACAGAGATGCCATCTTTCAAACATTTGTAACACATTCTAGTACAGATACAATAACCAAACATACACTGCTCTTAAATTACTCTGCTACAGAAAGGCAACTGTATGTTTTCCAAAATAAATGTGACAGTTGTGGAAAACATTAGCTTTTAAGGAAAAGCCAGAAAATGCCGGGAAGTAAAATAAATAATATGGACACGAGCAAGACAGTGGTTTGATCCAAAACAGTTCAAGTCATTAAAATATTTTGGTAGCTCTTTCTTTTCTTTTTTGTTGTCTCCTTTTGATTGTTGATCACTAAAACTCTTAGTGGCCTGATTACGAACATGTTGTATGTCTTGAAGGTTTCAGAGAAATACGGAATTATTAGAGCATCAGAATAATTTACATACAAACATGTTGCACTGGAAAAATTTCACAGATGCGTGTTATATATCTTTTTATATCCCCTTGTTTTATTGAGTACCTCAGCAACATGACCAAATTGTTCACTTCACTTTATTTGGCCTGCTTTATGCTAGACAAGTGGGTTAAATATTAACTTTCTGTTAAAATCAACAGATAAATAAAGATTACAAAAAGAGGTTCCTTAAATATGACCTTAATTTCTTTTGGGGGGAAATTGTGGTGCTACCACCTGGTTTATAAAGAAAACCCAATTCTTTTAAGAAAGAGTAGAAACAATGAGTTGATTAACTGACTATTCAATTGGCAGAATATTAATCTGCAACTATTTTGATAATTATTCATGATTTATAAAAGCAAATCTTTTTGTGGTTTCAGCAGCTCAAATGTGAAAATTTGCTCTCTTTTTTATTTTTTATGATGTTAAACTTAACATATTTGGGTTTTGGACTGTTGATCAAAAAAAAAATTGTCAACATGGGCCCTAGAAACCTGCCACTGACATTTGTTTCTATTTTCTGACATTTTATAGACCAGGCAATAAATCAATAAATTGAGGAAATCATCTATAATCAAAATAATTGTTCTAAATTAGAGTAATATTATATAGAATATATCCAATTAAGATACTAAAAACTAATAAACTAAAGTATCACAAGCCATATCATTCCCTTTCTAATTGCACAGTACGTTTTTAAACTATGGTGCATTGTCAAGTACAAGTGATCATTTATGGCAAATACACAGTGACGCACAACACTGTGTTCCAGTCAAACCAGCTCTCAGAAGGCAACAGCTTTGTTTTTATGAAATAAAGGAGCCTGAGGTCTGAAAGACTGGAAAACACAAAGTCAAAAATCTGAGCAACGGCTAAAAGGATCACACTGCACATGGAAATGTGACGAGTTGCGACAAGTCCTCAGACCACTTCTGTATTACAAAAATAATTCCAATCTTAACAAGGAATTAGACCAGGATCTTGCAGAATTGAAATACTCTTTCATTGTAGCAATAAATAGTCTAACAAGACTGATCCTGACATTTCTAAATCAAATTTAAAAAAAACAAACAAAAAAAACCCAACACTTAATCTAGTACCCGAGCATGCAATCCAAAGCGGACTAAAGGTAACTGTTGTCATCAAGCCTCCCTGTAGTTAATCAGTCTTTGTTGTTCTTGTTTCTCAATTCACAGTAGTGTGGGGCCCTTGGTGGTGTAGTTCATTGCAGGGAAGTGCCTGCTGTCTACGTCCCAGTGGCCAAGGGGCTGGTGTGAGGCAGATGGGAGGCTGGGGTTCCAGTGGTTCATGTAGCTGGCCATGAGCAGAGTCAGTTCCAGTATCTGAGACAAAGGCAAAAACAGGTCAGATCAGAGAGGGATTAATGCCTTTAACATGATGATATGATTGTGTTTCATTTGATTACGGGGAGCTGAAGGCCTAGAGTGGCTCAAAAAAGTCATGAAAACCTGAGACACCCTACTGATCTGCAATCAAGAATGAAGTCTCACTAGCTTCTCACACAGAAGTAATATGACTCTGCATTAAAGCTCCATTGAGATTCTGCACATTAAATACGGGAAACAACCTGTTGTCTCCATTAGCTGTCAGTTGTGAGGGTATGTCAAACAGGTGACCATGAATAAGCCTGGGCTTGGTCTTCCTTCCCTTATCTTAGTTCCTTCAAAGTACTTCAACACCTTGAACGCTCAATCCACCCACCCACGTTCATTACTCCCCCCACCACGCCACTGCTCCATTACCCCCCCAGCCATATCAAATAAACTCAACTGCCACTTCATCAACATCCCATGTCATTTGAATTTATTTTCAGTTGGATGTTATTTGACACTTAAGTGGATACAGTTACAATTTTTTTCACACAACTGAAATGTAAGATTGGTTTGATAAAGTTTGCATTCATACTACTAGTGGCAGCCATTTAACTGTAACTTTTAGCTAACAACTTCAACGGTTTATCCATTACTTTTAGCTATTTATGTTTAAACTGTTTTTCCATTACTTTTAACTAACAATTTTAACTGTTAATACCTTTAACAAACCATTTGAACATTTTTTTCCATTACTTTTAGCTATCTATCTATTTCAGCTGTTTATCTAGTAACTTTAGCTGTTTCAACTGTTTATACATTACATTTATGTTTCAAACGTACTCAGGACATTTACCTTTGGTTTAGCCATTGCAAAGACCAACTTCTCCACGCACTTCTTCCCGACTCCAGGTTCCCTCTGCTGGCTTGTGACCACCATGAAATCGTCACGGCAACCACCAAAAGTAATCACAGACTGGTAGGAGTATGTGACCAGCGTGTGCTGAAAAATGAAAGCAATGCCAATGTGAAATGTGCAGTGAAACAGGGAGCATGTTCAGATTTTACTGCTGACCCCAAAATAGAACACGGAATTCATTTGGGAAATCATTTTGGTTTCTGCTTTTTTGAAGGGCAAACTGAGTGTGAAGACGCTTGACATAATTTCGAGTAACTTTCTGGAAGCGCATGAGCAACGCTGCCCGCCAGGCCAAGAATGAAATGGATCAACAAGGGCTGCTGAAAATTACAGAGCATAAGTTAACATCGTTTACATGTTGGAACTGCTGCTTGTCAGGGTCAAGAATGTCAAATAAGAGGCTGGCCATTTTATTTTCCGGTAGATTTCTGGTGTTTGAAACACCACAGAATAAAAATTATTCCAGACCAGTGGGTAAACAAAGCTATGTGGCTGTGGCCCAGCCAACTGGAAACTGAAGACAAAAAGGAACTCACTTTTAGAGCTATGAACTACAGTAAATGTAAAAAGGATTTACTAAAATGTAAATAAACTTCATTCTCTTTTTCCATATTTTATACAGTGGTGGAGCAAAAATAAATACATTTAGTCAAGTACTGTACTTAAGTACTAATTCGATTTGCACTTTACTTAAGTATTTCCATTTTACATAACTTGTACTCAAATAATAATGGCAAATATTGAACTTTTTACTCCACTAGATTTGTCTGACAGCTTTAGTTACTAGTTACGTTTCTGCTTATAATTTTTTATACCCTTCCTGTTGTGAAAACCATATATCTCCAATTTGGTTATTTGGACCATTTTTCTGTACAATGAGTACTTTTAAGTTTGATACTATAAGTACTAAAACTAACATAATACAAAGAAGGATTTTGAATGCAGGACTTCTGCTTGAAGTGGAGTATTTTCAAAGTGTGCTATTAGTACTTTCACTAAAGTTAAGGATCAGAATACTCTGTTTTATGTAACAACACAGGACAGAGATAGTGTTGATAGAGGTATTTGCTCTACACAGGTTGAAACTCACCATTGCATAGTCCAGCACACACAATCCATCTTCATTGACTGCCAACCACACCTGGCTCTGCTCAACAGTAGAGGGCGGGACAGGCTGTGGACAGTGGAATCAGAGACAGGTCATGTTACAGGTGTAATCCATCTTAACATTACAGCTTCCCCTCTGGGTCTTCTTCAAGGTCTCAAACTGGTCCAACCTGTGCTTGAAAGCCTGATGGATGGCTGTGTTAGGGCTCAAGCCATATGAAAAGTGTATTTTTACTTTGGATGAATGGTAGAGTTTGTGTCAAGAGAGCATGTTTGTTTTCAGTAAGATTTCAAAGCTTGGACTGAATATAACAGATAAGAAACAAGGAGAGAAGTGAACTCATGTCTACTTTTTTTTTTGACTAACCTTGGCACTGAAGAGTTTGGCACCAAACAGGGGCCATTTCCGAGCCACAGTTAGGTATATTCTCACACACTCGGATGCACTGCACCCATGTAGCATAGACCACTTAGTGGCCAGACGCTCAGTAAGATCTCTGAAAGCATAAAAGGAACATTGGTCAATCTCATCTGTAGCAAATTCACAATGAGAACAGGCTGAAGTATTTGTGTCTGATCTGGCCTGACATAGTGTCACCACAGTGTTTGGCAGACTCTGTTTTTGTTGCTAAAGTATACTTTAAACAAATCTGTATGAGAGTATTCTGTTGGTTGGTTATAGATTTTTTTTAAATGTGGAGAGATGTATTTTTTTGGACAACAGCAGTGTTTGTTTTACCTGAGCTCCTCTGAGCTGAAGTCCTGTTTGTAGCGTTTGGGGTAGAAGCGCTCTAAGGCCTGCAGGAGAATCAGCTGAGACTTGGGCTGAGGAGAGCCGGTTGGAGAGGAGGTAGCTGGTCTCTCCAAATCACCATGTTCAACCTGAAAAAGAAAATCCAATAAAGGGAGCGGGTTACAAAGAGAAACTAAAGTCTTTTCGGTCCAATAGGTTCACCCAATCTTTACAGACCTGTGCCATGAGGGCAGCCACCTCAAGAGCCAGCTCTTTGTTCACAGGGAAGTGGCCCTGCTGAACTTCATCATTCACTTGGTACGCCAGCAGAAGGCGCTCTCGCTCTGTCTCTCCTTTCACCTGAGCTCTGAAACACAACCTGTACAAGCAAAAACGAAGACAAAGTTGTCATGAAACTTGTTTTCCGGTAGAGGCTGGAATTATGCACACTAAGCCCAACATCTATCACATATCACATCCCCATCTTTTGTTGTGTGGTCTTTGTTTTGTTTTTAAAGGCTTTTTCTTTAGACAAATGTTTGTGACCATGCAATAAAAGATGCTGAGGTTATGTGTGTATATGTGTTTGAGTTGGGCCTAGTTTGGGTCTTATAAAGCCTAGATGTGACAATAGAAATCCTACCTGCTCTTGTATGTTAGACGAACAATACGTGTCCCCTCATTTTTCCCAGGATGCAGCTCCTTTAAGGCCTGCTCCCACTTGGAAATGACATCACATATCTGGCGAAAGGGATACAATTCAGTCTCCTGTCAGACACATGGAAGCTTGTACTTTATTTCTGGTTGTTTGGCGCCTGTGGCTCAGAGGTAGAGCGGATCGCCCACTAATTGATCAGGTTGGTTCAATCCCCGGCTCCCCTCAGCCTGCATGTGGAAGTGTCCTTGGACAAGTTACTGAACCCTAAATTGCTCATGAAAGCCTGTGCCATTGGTGTGTGACTGTGTGTGAATGATTAGTTTTGTTCTGATGAGCAGCTGGCACTTTGCATGGTAGCCTCTGCCATCATTTTATGAATGTAGCAGTGTAAAGCATTTTGAGTGAGTACAGTCCATTTACCATTCTACCATTTACCAGTAGTTATAGCTAAAGACAAAGCTTGATCGATTACAAAACGTATGTATTTTGAATGAGCCAGAAATGAGACAAATTTGAATTAATGCACCACAAAAACCTCAGTGGTGTGTGGAGGTTTTCTTCCATCCACTTAAGTTCAGTGACCCACACTTTTACCTTGGCAGACGGCTGCAGGCAGTGCTCCAGGTCTTTGCCAGATGGATCGTCAGTGAAGAGGGCAAACCCAGACAGCTGTGGTTTCCTCACACCAATCCTCTGGTTCAGCGTATTGAGGAACTCTTCCACTGTGGTGGAGCCGTCGAAACCTACCACCTACGCGAGAAAACAAAGGACACATTTCATTGATCAAAGGACACATTTCTTTGATGAGAAGAAACCAAAAACCACAACCAGTCAGTGTCATTCGGTAGTGGAGTCATTAGTAATTGAAGATCCTGCAGTTCCAGTCCAAACTGTGCAACCTATCAGCAAGAAAATTAACGACAGCAGCAGCAGATGAGAACTGCAGATGTACAGTCTACTGCAGGTGTGATAGGGAGTTAAGACCAAAAACAAGACCAAGTCGTGTTGTTTCAGGAACCAGTGAGATGACAAAATAAAAAGCCATGAGTTTGAAGATGCAACAGACCCAAAACACCTCTGGAAAGTTATTATAAAGACACATAATTGTTTTTTCTGTTGTGAAAATCTCAAGGTTTTGCTTGCACATATTTCATGCTTTTCGTGCTTTTGTCCTGCAGTAGAAATTACATGTAGAAGCAGCTGTCACTTAATTTTCCGGTAGGTGGCAACATCAATGTGTCATCACATGTGCAGGTATGAAAAGATGCTGCTATCACTTTCCTTCCCTATAGCCAGTACAGGTTGGAATATGTAGAAGCGGACCAAAAATACATACAGCCAGGCTGCGAACTACGAGGGTGCCAGTGGGAGCTCGGCTCCTCTTAATAAGACATAAGCTCCCCTGAAAACACGATTTGTGAAATTTTGGGGGGGGGTCTCTAAAATATTGACAATATGCTATTTCTGCTATTCATTTCTATTTTTCTGTATCATCATGGATCATGCGTAAAATCCGGAGCATCAGGCTTCATTCAGCCAGACTGTCCGCGTCCTCTCCCTCACCCTGTACGCTGCAGCGCCCCACTTCCTCTCTGCGGACAATGAGTGATTGTTCACTCTGGCTAGATTAAGTCCAACGCTCTGGATTTTACGCATTAACCAAATGCTACTACAGCTGGGGACTCTCTGAAGCGACATGCTACTTTCTAAGTCATAGTCAGCCCACTCTTTGAGGCCCACGCACCCCAGCCCCTGGAAAAAAAGCGTGAGCTCCCTGAAATCGATGGTATAGTTCGCACATCGCGCATCTAACTGTTCCCTCTTCAGGAAAATCTGCAGCTAAACATGAGTGAGTGAGCTGCAAACCAATTATATGAGATGATTTGCTTCAAAAAGGGGACAGTGTATTGGTGTCTGTAAGATGTAAGAAAAGATAATTAGGTGGATACAGCTCAAGCCACCACAAAGGTAGTATATTATGAAAAGCGCTGTGAGATAACTGTTTGGCGCTATATAAATAAAATTGAATTGAATTATATTGTACTTTTGTGACTATGTGTTACCTGGTAGGTGTTGTTCATGAAGTGGACTGGGATGCTGAATGGCAGTGAATGGTGGTAGGGGTTTCTCAGCAGGATGGAGACGATCTCCATACGAGAAGGTTTTGCCTCCCGCTCTCCATTCTGCAGTGTTCGCTCCACAGACCTCTGACAGTACACTGCATACTTCCCCACCTCACTCCTGTGGGGAAAAGGATAGAGATTTAAACAATGCATTAATTGTTTACTTTAAAGAATAATGGGTCAGCTACTCGCTTTCAGCACCTCACCTTGGGTCAGCGTTGCTTTGCAGGTACTGTCTCAGGTACCAAAGGAAATGTTGTTGGGGAAGGAACAGAGCCACACACAGAGACAACAGCTGCCAGCACTACAAGAAGAGGTGGTAAAAGGAGGAAAACTTCAATTTACAGGATCTCTGAAAATCACTTTTTTATGCATGCATTTTTCATTAAGGGAACCCTTAAACCTTTAAGTAATTACATTAGTTATCAAAAGGTGATCACATAGAATAGCCTACGTGTGAGAGGTCAGAGATACAGTAGTTTTTGGGTACTGTTTTCTCCCCATCAGTCAGAAACTAATGAATGCCTTAGGACAGACCTTTTTTAAAACTATTTGGTGTTGTCAGAAGTTATGTCAAAAATCGGTATTAGGCTATTTTGGCTCAAATGTTGAGTGTCTATGGCAGTAGTCCTCAAAGGGGTCCGGGGACCCCCAGGGGGTGCCCACCCAGCAAAAAGGGGTATACTTTATTTTTTATATAATTCTATCCATAATTAGCACAGTGACAGAATGTCTGACTATGTTGATCATGGTTTTCATACTTTTTCTCTAATAAAACATCTAAAAGCAAAAATCATATCAGATAGGGGACCCTGGGACAAAATCTTATCAAATAGGGGTCCAGGGTCTAATTTGTGTTCGTTTAGGGGTCCGTGAAAAAAGGATCAAATAATATAATCATGATTATCACAACCAGGCAAATCTTTTTGTGTTAACAGTATACCAGAGATTTTAAATCTGGTGTCTGTGGCGCACTGGTAAAGACATGTTTTTCACCAACAAACAATGACTGGTTTGCCAGAGCTGAAGGGCGGAGCAAACCAGAGCTATGAGGCTTCACAATCCACCATTAAAAAGATTTTTAAAAAAGTCCGCTTGTAGAGAATGTTTATTACTGAGAACTGTTTGTTGTTTATTTATATGTATTATGATTGCATAGTTTGTGTTTATGTGCTTTGGCAAGGTCATATTGTCATGCCAATAAAGCCACAAGGATGACGCAACCCTCTCTCCACATGGCTCTAAGAAGCATGCAAGAAAAGTTTCAGATGCTCCAGATAAAAAAGAAACTGCGTTCAGAGTAAGCACTGCGGTCACAAAAGAATCTGGTCGACGTTGACAATATTTTAGTTAGTTTTTGTTATGTAATTTGTAAATGTTTAAAAGTGAAAATAAACCAAATACATCCACTTTTTGGTGTTTTACCACTTCGCCCTTCACATGCATCCATTAAGGTCTTCAATATTCACCAGGCTGACCTGTGTGAGGGAGTAGTTGTGTGGTGTCCGGCGGTTGGTCTGCTTGATCAGCTGGCAATACATTTCGTTCTGCAGCTCTGGGTGGGTCAGGCACACTTGCAAAGCATTCTGGGCCAGCGAGGTGTGGTAATCCACGGATGGAGACTCAACCAGCACATTGATGAAGAGCTGACAGGACTGCAAGAGGAAGGGAAGAGTCTTCTTAGTGTTTTGAATCTGATATATAATTCCACTGCTTTACCAGCAGGTGGAGGCAAACACACACCAGATACTGCAGATTTTCTGGAAACAGCATGTTTTAAATGCATCTTAAAGAGCAAAAAAATATAGAACTCCAGGTGATTATATTCAGGTCAGAAAAAAAATTAAAAATAACACAAATAATTGCAGGGGGTCAGCAAGAGTGCAGCCGTAAATGGGTATGTCATTTTTGTTCTCATCCACTGGGACAGTTGAAGACAAAGAACCAATTCAACAGTTTTCATCTGTCTTGTCAAATTCATTAATACTTCAAAGGCATCAAGTACACCATAGACTTGAAAAGTGTGTCACTTCCATTCATTCTGTCTCTTTGTGTTTATTTGGCTGTTTTTAAGGCTGGCTGGTCAAAGAGAGAGCCGATCCATTCAGCTTTCAATCCTGCAGTTGTATAATAAATGTTGTAGATGGGGCTGTGGAGCATGAGTCGGGCGTGAGAGGGGGCTTCTGGGTGGGCGCACTTAGGGCTTCAGGGTTGAAAAGAGAGGAAAAGGATCTGCCATCCTCCTACAAGGTCTATGTTCTGTTCTGATCTTATTTCTCCTCCCCCATCCTGTGGCTTCCATATCCATTGCTGCCACTCTCTGAAGGCCCTGACCTCCTATGTCTCCTTTTTAAAAGGGGCTCCTTTCACACTGGCTGTAAAGCAGAGGAAAGGTTAGCCTCAATCAGAGCAGATAATCAAGGCCATTATCTCTTTTCCACACTTTTAATGAGCGGGGGCCCTCATCCTTAAGCCTTTGATCTGGTTTAGAGGCAGGAGGGAAGAGAAGAGGAGGGCCACAGAATGCATCCAGGAGAAGGAGGGGATAATGGGGGCTATGGTGAGGACAAACTGGATTGGCCTTGGATGATGTATTGAACAGACTCTCACAGTGAGAGCCGGACAGAAAAGGAAAGACGGACTTGGAGGAAGGGATAAAAGGAAGAGTAGAAAGGTAAGTAGAATAGAACTCAAGTAACAGAAAGAGGGGTGAGAGACTGACCTTGAAAAGCTTGAGAGCTTCTGTCTGCAGCGCTTCAGAGGGCAGAGTGGTAAGAGGCGAGCGCAGGCCCTCCTTACAGAAGCTCAAGGCGTCGCTCCTCCACAAGACAGATTCTGGGAAAAGACAAGGAGCACACATGCACATACATAAACCCACACAAACACATGCATGCACAGAGAAACCGAAAGATTGAGTTTCAAAGCTGAAATAACTCAACAGCTGACAAGAATTCACACACAGTGCTCCAGTCGTAAACACAGTCTGCAGTGTAGATTAAGGCTGTCAGACAGAGTGGATCAAAATAACTTGTAGCATGCTACTGAGTAAATTTGTACCGCCTTACAGGCACACGTTGCAGTCGATTATGCATCTGCTGTATGCGTCCAAGTGTTATAAATATATCTCCAGTGTTGTGAACAAAGAATATACAGTTAAAAGATCAAATGTTTTCCAGTTCTTGTACAATACCTGTTACAATAATTATGAATTTTCATAATGTGTGTCACCTTTATTGCCACTGAGGTCATGATCTAATTTCTTTGTGTGAATTTGTGGATTTTAGCAATAATTCAAAATTAAATAAAATGTTATTCTTGGCAGTATGTAGAATGCTTCAAAACAGCATTTAGACCTTCATGTTGGGAAATTTACACAAAGTACAGTTGAACTAAAGTAGCATAAAAAAACGTCTCTCATGTTTGTTATGCTCAACACTGAGGACAGTTTGGGATAAGTGTACAAAGAAATTTTGAAGAATCACAGATGACTTTTACAGTTTCTGATCATGCTTCTTTGCTGTGGAACAGGGATTTCTCACCTGGGTCTCCCTCTGCATCGAGGAGTTTAACAATGAGCTGCTCATACTCTGTGCCCACTTTAAAGGTTGCATTACTGCCCGCTGCCACAGTCAGGTGATACAACCAAGTATCCTGTGTTGAAAAGCATGAATGTACAAATAGACATTAATGTACTAAAAATACTGACAATAATCACAGTATTATTAAGACATTTCCTGCTCCAGTACCTTTTCCTGCTTGGTGCCGATGAGCAGGTATGTAGGACTCTGGTCTCTTGGTTGGACTACTAATGTACAGTGGGAGGAGAGGAAGCCTCGACTGCCTGCCTCATAGTCCTCATCTGAATCACAGGAGCGATCCACTTCCTGGACTGAGGCCTCCCGCACCTGCAGCTGTCCCAAAGGCAGCTGAGACAAAAAAAATATGACATACAGGTGTGTTTAATTAAAGAAACACTAAATTGGCATCATTACACCTTTTTTTCTTGTCTAAGCTTGTTATTATTGTGTACAGGTTAACCCAAACGTTAAGGACCATGTATTTGCAAAACCTTTTTGAGGCATATGTTAATAATGACAAACAAAAGATCTAATTAAAAAGGAGAGACTAGTTTTGCAAACCTTGTCTTCCTGATTACGATAGTAGTAAAAGACTTTTCCAACCAAAGAACACCACACCAGCTTAGAGTGTCCATGTTTGACCTGAAACAAGAAGACACAAGAACGTTTGAGGACAGTGTCGGCACATGTCACAGGACTATTTCAAAACAGTAGTAAAGACTGTACATTTTTTTTTCCATTCTTTGAAACTAAGACCAAATAAGTCTTCAGAAGCTTGACAGATGTTAGTCAGGAAATTTCATCATCTGACCTGCATGTGTTTGCAGGTAGATGCAGACCATTTAAGAGCAACTTCAGTGACAAACTAACTCCTGAAAAATGTAAGCAGTCCATTCACACTCCTGCTACATTCAACTTCATTTTTACTAAGAATGCTGCTGCAGATGATATTTACACATCATTCCTGTGACAGACTTCTTTCAGAGAGTTTTAGACATATGAATGCAGCAATGATATCACTGGAGGACGCCGTCAACATGAAGCCAGCTGTGCATCCCTCAGAAGGGGTCACTAGGGTTAACTGAGACCCTGTCTGAACTGAGGTCACGTCATAACCAGTAGATCAAAGACAACTCCCAGGAAGGGACTGGGGGGTTGGCTAGAGGATGTCCATCATCTCAGCTTGAGGCTGTCAGTCATCTATCAGAGACCCGTCATACACACCCGTCAGATGTTTAAGTGTCTTAACTTTAGCAACAGACGGGCCATGGCTAAGAAAGGAAGGGAAAGAGAAGGGTGGAAGGGAAAGAGCTCTCAAGCATTCCAGCAGCTTGGGCTTTATAGCCATGTCCCAACGTGAAGGAGGCTTCAAGAATCTGCCTGAAGAGTGCTCCATCAAACCCTCCCCGCCCCAGTGACAGACACTTTTATGTCTGAAAGAGGACGTTAAGCCTGAAAATTAGTTATTTCTGGCATCCTCTTAAGGGAGAAAGCCCAGTCAAATCTATACATCTTGCAACTATGCAATGAGAGTGGAGCAAGAAAGTACAGATTTGTAAAAAAAAACTAAACCAAAAAATACTTCTTCAATAAAATGAATGACAGTGAATACAAACATGTACACAGAAAAGTTTTATTATTTTCCACTTTTCTATGTTGTATTACTGTAAGTCTGAATTTGTGAGATCCAGGATGCTATAGAAAAAAATAATTAAGTCAATTAGTTGATCACCATAAAAACAATATTGATAATCTATTAATGATTTTTTTTAGCAGCTTCTTAAATAAAATTAACATTTGCAGCTTTTCCTTAGTTTTCCAAGATGGTAAACTGAATATACATTTTGTTTTCAACACTTGGTCAGACAAAAAGCATTTTTAGATGTGAATTTGTATTAGTATTGTTTAATAGGAATTTGCATTCCTATTAAACAATAAATAAAAGGGTTTGTTCGAGTTTTGTTTGCTAATTTTTATGAATATTTAATATCGTATGAATCTTTGCTTTCTTGTTGGCAGATTAGAGATTAAAAAAGAAGACTAAAACCACTCTCATGTATGCATGCTAAATGTGAAGCTACAGAAAACAGGCAATTAGCTTAGCTTAACATAGCATAATAACCAGAAACAGCAAGAAAACGTTTAAAAAAATCCACCCACCAGCACCTCCTAAAGCTAAATAATTAGAAAGTAGTATCTCTTTTGTACAATCTGTACAAAAATTTTTACACTTTACATATATCACATGTAACTTAGTGAGCTGGTAAGCAGACTTTTTTACATTTGGACGGGGCCAGGCTAGCTATTTCCCCTTGTTTGCAGTCTTTATGCTAAGCTAAGTTAATTGTCTCCTAGTAGTAACTTCATATTTAGCGTACAGACATTAGAGTGGTATTGAGCTTACTATCTAAGGCTTTGGAAGTAAGTGAATAAGCAAAACCAGGTTTTAGGATCCTTCAGCTGATACATCTTGACTTCTGTTTCCTGACCTTTGTAAGCCAGCCTCTAACAGTGGGTTTGGCGGTGGTCTCCACTGTGACAGGGCTGCTGACTTGGACTTTGAGTATGTTCTGCAGAACCCTGATCCACTCCTCCAGGATGTTGGGTGAATCAGCGGTCAGATAGAAGGTCTTCTTCTCTGTAATCAACTGATTAGACAAAAAGGGAGAAATATGGGAAAAATGCTAAGCCAAGCCAACTGAGATAGCATCATCGTGTCAGGGGAGATCAGAATCAGCTTCCAAAGAGCCAGGAAAACATTCCAGGCCAATGTTATACCTGATGTCACTTTAAAGCTGCTTCTCTGGTATGCAGCTGTAAAGCTCTGCTGTGATGCTGAGCTATAATAAGAGTGCTGGTGCGCATGTAGCTACATGTGCCCTCAAATAAATGTCTATACGTTTTTCTATTTTTCTTTCATGCCACAGTTTTTTGAATTACTTGCATATCCTGTAGAAGAAAGCAGTCATAGTGTTCAGCATAAATGGAATGCTCCTTGTCTTAGAGTATTCTTATACAAAGACAAGCACAATTGGGATCTTTTGCCAAGGATTTCAGACATGTTTTCCACTTACTTGAAACGTCTGTGCTCCTTCTCCACGTATTATACGGCAGGACGAGTTCAATTCAATCTGACCCTGAGGTTTCCTGATTACGTCACTCTGCATACACACACCGAAACACACATATACATACACACATAAGAATCTTTTCATTTCTGTTCAACAATTATAAATTCCTTCAAAGTTCATAACTGCAGTTATCATAGATGTGTTAATGTACATCTTAATTCTTAAGATTCTTAATTTACATTGACAACATTGCTAGTGATGAGGTGTTCAACTTGCACGTAAACACACAAAATTTTGAAGTATCTGTGCAATGTTTTCTGTGCAGATAGCAAGACCTTAGAAGGAAGCAGGCAGGCCGGCTCACAGTGAGACACACTCACAGGAGATTTGTAGTAGAGGATTTCTCCATTCCTCAGGATGAACCAGCGACGTTTCCAGGCTTTCACCTGACTGCCCATCTTAAGCAGGTACCCAGATTTCTCCATCATCTCCTACAGACACAAACATTTAAACACAACTGACTGGTTATACTGTATTTTAACAAAGTGGTACCTCCACTATAAAAAGCAGTGAGTCCACTCACAGGTCCAGTGCTCTCACAGGAATAGGAGGAGGTTCGCTGGACTTTATGCTCCGGCTCGGAGTAGTCACTGTCTAGGGAGTAGGCATCAGGAGGAATGGCGTAATCACTCTCTGAGCTGATGGAGGACATGGACACACCTAGGAAAACAGGAGAAGACATACACAGTAAGATACAGTAGGAAAGGCATACTAGAAGTGGTTGAACGGAGAAAAACACAGAATGAATTGAACATTTTGAGAGCTAGCAAGCATTCAAGACAGAAGGCTCTTGAATGGAACATCCGGACTCTAAGATCACTATTAGATATCTTCAGTACGTGATGCTCAATGCATTCCAGCAGTTAATTTGCATTGAGTTTAAGTGGTGGATATCTGTAGCCACTAAGTGCTGTAATTTGTTTTCCCTTTAGCTACATCATCTACTTCTTGCACTTGCAAAACATTTGTGCAGCAAAAATTGTTTTTTGGATTTCTCTGGATTTGTTGACGTACATTGGCAAACAATAGCTATGTATGGTTATATTAATGTTTTCAGATAAACTGAAGAACTAACTAAGTTGAGAAAGAGACTGAGAGACTGAGAGGACTCCCACATTTACTCATTTAGCTGACGCTTTTATCCAAAGCCACAAAGGTGTCTTGCTCAAGGAAACATTGGTGGATGTTTCGCATTGTGTCGCATTGGGAATCGAACCCAGGTCTCTCACACAAAAGACATGTGTCTCATCCTCTTTACCACCACCCCACCATCAGACTCATAAAACACTGGATCAAAAATTCATGGATTATTCTAACAATCAGCTTAAAGGCCAGTTTTTCCTAGTTCCTGAGATGATGACATTTAAAAGATACAGGTTTTCACTGTCCTGTCTGCACTGTAATCTGTAATGCTCACCTCTCTTGACAGCGCGTGGGCTCCCGGGGACACTGCCCTTCCTGTCCGGGCTCAGGATGGAGGTCCGTAAACTGGCCAGAGAACTGCTGTCGTCCTCAGACCCCGAGTCATCATCAAGCAGAGGCACACTGCTGATTTGAGTGGCTTTCTAAAACAGGAAAATCAGAGAGTTCGAAAGAGTACTGTTTGGCAAAACACAACCTAGTGTACCTTTCACTAGATATGAAAACTAGTCTGATGAGTTCTTCAACACAGAAGTGGCTGACAAGCTGCATCAAAAGTAAGCCTCAGATTAGGGCCGCACAATATGATACTGAAAAAATCATATAGCGATTGTTTTGACACATATTACTATTTGAACATTTTACTCACCCCTTTCAGTGTGGTATAGACTGGTACATTGATATTCTTATAGATCAACTGGGTAAACGGACCTGCCGCTGGATACTGGGGTAAGTTGGACCCTAGAGAATACACAGGAAAACATTTATTCAGAGCCTGTATGGTTGTAAAGAGGAAATACATAGCACCCTCAGTCATAATATATATATATATATATATACAATTCATATATAACATACACTTGGGGTGGGAATAACAGGGTAAAATTAGTGAATCCAAGCTGCAATACAATACACTACAAGATACACTGCTCACGATAATGATAATATCACGATACAGCAATCCTGCGATAATCGATACATTGCTAGACAATCCTAAAATGATACATCACGTTATCTCTGAAAAGGTTAAGTTTTCTCTATGTATTCACTGCAAATCCAAACTGCTAGAAAACAGCACAATTCTGCAGCACATGTTTTTCAGTCTGTAAGTTAAAATACAGAACTAAAGAGCAACTATGAAAAATTATTATAAAAGCATTTCTTTATAAAAGGCACATAAAAATTAAAATTCACTGAATTTACTAAATATTTTGCTGAAAATAGAAATTGCTGTGAGATTCCCATTATGTGTTAGCATTGAATTATCCGTCAAAGGGCTATTTTTTTTGTACTGATAAGATGGGCTGGAATATCAAGACAGTATTTTGGAAAAATGTATAATGATATATTTCTGTTTCGATTTTTCAGCACACCCCTAATATACACTATATGCTTCTTAAGTACCCACTGCTTATAAAGTGGACCAAAAGTTTCAAAAGTTCTAAATATTCTTGAGCTAAAACTAAATACAACTGGTCCATGGTATTCATTCTGCCAGGGGTCAAAACGTTCCAACAACAGATGCACCTTGAGGCACAAACATGAGAGGACGCTGAATAAGCTGAGAAAGCTATGACTTAATCCACAACAGCCACTTGGCAGTCAGCTCCATGTACCTGGCAGCCAGGAAATTCAATAGTGCTGTCAAACCTCACTGTCTACATCCTGACAAAATGGGTGATGTCTGGACAGAACAGCATAGCAGTAATTACACCCAGAACACATCCTTTCATCACAGCTGATTTAATGCCAGCCTCCCCCTCAGCTCCTCTAAACCTCCCCCCTCTTATGCTCTTCCTTGGCTCTTTAAAAAAGTAAAAATGGGAGGAGGGGGGTGGGTTGAGCTGCCTCCCAAAGAGAAGCCCACACCTGTGCAGGTGTGTGGAGCCTCAGGCCATAGGAAGTGACATCAAAGGCGGCAATGACAGATCTGAACCAACCACACACATCTTCACAGCAGCTCTAGCATCAGCTGAGTGACATGTCACTTCACAGTACCGACTCATCTCCTACACCTCCCAGGCTCATGACACACACACACACGCAGACAGGTAAGTGCACACACACAGAGTCAGACACTGCCTTACACCTAAAAAGTGTCTGTTTTCCTCTCTGCATGACGCGGACGATAACTGGACATTGAATCCCTCAGTGTAGCAGCAAAGTTGATGTTAGCAAGGAAGGAGTGGATGGCTAGTTTCTTATTACAGGCTGCAGGGGACTCACCTCGCCCGGGTCCCCTGGCCCCAGGACTGGCCTCTGATACTCTCATTCCTGACTTAGCCACAGCGTAGATCCGACTCTCCTGCAGGGGTCAAGAAAGTCAGGAATATTCCTCTTCACTTCAACATTAATTATAAACACGTTCAGACAGTAGAACATTTTGTCACTGAGATCTTTGCAGAAAAAAATCTATTAAAGAATAGTTTGACATTTTGGGAAAAAACACTTATTGGCTTGTTGACTTATTGACACCGTTCTCATATCTGTATATCATATTACCAGCAGCTAGTTAGCTTTATATCATATTACCAGCTGCCAGTTAGTTTTAGTTATTATGAGCTTTGGAGGGGCTGCTAGTTGGATTTTTGTTATCTTTTGACAGAACTAGGACAATGGTTTCTCTCGGTTTCCAGTCTTTGTACTAAGATAAGCTAATTGACTACTGGTGGTAGCCTCATATTTACCAAATAGATATGAGATCGGTATCAATCTTCTTATCTAATGCTTGGCGACAAAGCAAATGTCAAACTTTTCCTTTAATCTGTAATGGATTTTAAGAGTCCTGAGCCTTAGGCCGTGACAGAAACAAAAAGATGATGGATCCAACTGATTTCAAGCAAATGAATTGCTTGAACGCAGCAAATGAAAATACAGGAGGCATGCTGAAGTTAAAGTGGTCTCTCATACCCATGAAGGGAAGCGGTGTAAAGGAGGCGGTGGTGGCTTGAGAACCTCTGGATCCAGCCGCTCCAGTTCTTCTGAGAGTCCCACAAAGGAGACTCCATCTCGGGATGGCTCCTCTGATCCTGACCCCTCCACCACCCCGTCCATGCTGTCAGAAAGCCCATCATCAATGTCTGTTTCTTCCACGACCTGCGAGAAGGGCGATGTGGCAGTGCCTGTGCTCTTGAGGGTGGAGGAAGTGGAGGATGGGGTCATGATGTCTATGTTAACATTGAGGTGGTGAAGTCTGTCCAGGCTGGGCTGCGGCTGGCTGTAATGCTTCTTGACCAGCTGGATGCTGTCTCTGGGGGTGAGTGGAGTCCGAACTTTCGGTAAGGTCATGCTGGCACCTGACTGGTGAACTGGAGGATTCGGGAAGGGGTTGTTTGTAGATGGAGAGCGAGACAGAAGCGGGCTTTTGGGTGTTATTCTGATGGTCGACTCTGGGGAGCTTGGTCCATGGCCCATCTCGTAGGCTGAGGATGAAGAGGAAGAGGAAGAGGACGAGTGAAGGCATTGGGAACGAAATTTGCTGTTGAGCTCATCTGAGGAGTTGTCTCTGTCAGAGCCCACTGTCTGACCATCTGGGTCCATGGGGAGCTCTGGTCCACTGATGAAAACTGGGATGCTGGGACCTTCCCTGCTCCAACCCTGAGAGACAGCATCATGGGCGGCAAGTTCTCCGAGGCAAATCCCTTTACTGGACTGTTCAAGAGTCCTTTTCATATCTGAGGAGACAGATTAATAACATTTGAGAAAACCTACATACCATGGAGGAAATGATGTTAAAGGAATACTTTGATCTGCAGCTATGAGAACATGAAAGGGAAGTAATGTATTTAATGATGTGGAGGAACTAGAAGGAGAGTATTAACAACATATGGATCAATGGTGGAAAAGATATTTCTTTTGCTCTAATTTTGGGTAAAATTAGTGAACCAAGCTGCAATACTCCATAAAAGTGACAGTTTTAAGCCTACCGTAGGTGAACATTTGGTACTTAGAAAATAGATTTTTGATGAAGTATTCCTTCAAGCAGCAGGTAATGATAATATAAAGCTGTAAAGGTCTTAAAAAGTTATTTCTTTTATCAGTAAATATTATAATATATATAATCTGTAATGCATTAGAATTGTGCATTACATACTGCAAAAACATGACACTTTATTTAACTTAAAATGGTTATTAGTCATCATAAACATAAACAATTTTGTTTTCATTTATCAATTTACACTTCCATATATGTATCTATAAAACATACTCTAACCAAGAAAGGGCAGAACAAAGTTTTGTGAACAATGGTTGTCGATTTCATTTTTGCAAGGCTTCCAATCTGTCCACCATCACAGTTTCTGTTCCAGTTATGTGATCAGCCCAACTTAAATTAAAGAACACAGTCATTGCCTCAAAAGCTTCCTGCTACTCATCCCAAGATAATACAAATTAAGGGCAGCACACCTGTTGGCGAGGTCTTAATATTAGTTGTGGCTCCACGGGGACCAGTCTGTCTCCAGCTGTCATCTTGGGCAGGTGGTGTGCTGGGGCAGCTGGGAGGAAACAGAGGACTGCTGGGCACCAGGTGGGTATCCATTACAGGGGATGTGGCAGGGGATACAGAGGATGCAGGTTTCTCTAAAAGAGCTGGAGGAGAAAGACAACTCCAGTAATTCATGTTCTTTCCCACTGGAGCTCTGGGCATAGATTCTGATAGATCCATCAGTTCCCTACTTGTCTACATGACTTAACACTTCTAACAAAACACTGTGATTCAATGGCTGACAGTATAACAAATTTTAATTCCAATATTTACAATATAACCAAGAAAGAGCAATTTACAAATATACGGGGGCACACATTTTTAAGATTTTAAGATTACATCATTTATATCAAATAGTAAAAACTATCTTATGACCTGTAATCTGATGCTGTACTACTACTGGTCTGGTGAAATACAAACTGCATTCTTCTTTACACTGACTTATAGAGACAAAATGCATACATTTGGTCGTATTTTAGTTTTTTATATCTGTTTTACTGTGTAAAAAGTGATATGTTTAATTTCTTGGAAAACAGCTTTTTGAATTTGCAGGAAGCACAACAAATCAGAGCTCAAAACTAAGCCAACTACCAAAGCAGCTATAGCTAACAGCTAAAGTAACAGCGCTATATCAAGTGAAAGCTAAATACCTAAACTAAAGCTAAATTTAATAAAAATATAAATTTAATGAACAGACATCTTTGTTATTCTCTTAGTAATTCCACCACACTAAATAAAATAGCTAAATCTAGATAAACCAGCTGAACTCCCGCTAACAGAAATTAGCTTAGCAGATCTCTGTGACTGGTTTCCATTACAACACACATTTAAATGTATTAAATTGTAGATTAATATGCTATATTGACTTCAAAATAAATGTTAACAGCAGTCGCACAGACAGACACCTACAATTTTGTTATAGATGCTGAAAATTATCAAAAGAAAGAGTGCAACATTTCGGCAAACAACCAGCCTTAAAATATATGAAATGAAGGCATTACTTTTCGCTTTTTCTAAACTTCATTACTTCTGTTGGCACTGCTCTCTGCTTTTATGGGGCAGGTCAGTTTATAGTCCATTTTTTCAACACCAAACACCTACAGCAGTATTCACCTTGTAGTTTGTCTTGCAACAGCACCATCTGTTCTGTCTGCTTCAGGTTGGCCATTTTCAGCTGCTGGTTCTCTAGCTCCATCTGTAATAAAGCACATATACATCTTAAACCACAACTTTTAGTAGCCATATACAGCTGTTACAGTGAAAAGAAATAAATAATGAAGTTTTGGAGTAGTTTGTTTTAACCCAGCTGTAAACTTGTGATTATCAAGTAAGTACTATGCTTCTTAAAACTGGTTAATTACAGAGTTACATGGGTCGTCATTTATAAATTATCATTTTCAAATTCTCTGTTTGCAGATACAGGCGTAAACAGCTGTAGATATTACACTTTCAGTCATAAGCATCTCTTGTTGCCACAGATAATGTCTCTCTGCGGGTTGAAGGCTTTCCCAGAGGCTCTTATTTAAGTCAGGGGTGTATCTATACATGTGTGAGCTTACCTGTCTAAGCTTAAAGGTGACCCAGTCTTTAATCTTGGCGGCCTTCTCCTCAATAATTTTTGCCTCCTGGGCTCTGACTAAGATCTGTAGTCAGAAAAAACAAAGTTGGGGGATCATTTCAACCTACATTATATGAACATAAATGGACATTTCTGCCCTTTATCTGACGGCTCCATCCATACCTGTTTTTCCAGCTGCGCCTCTAACCTCTTTATCGCGTCATCTTTTTCTTGAACCTGACTGGTTAGGTCTTGATACTTTCTGTACAACGAGCTCTCTGATTCGCTGGTTTGTATGTTTGCAGACTTCAGCTTTTCTTCCATGGCATGGATCTGAAATGCATATATAGAGGAGTGAACGCACAAACATGGCAAAAAGAAGTGCATTCATTTAGTTTTGAAAGGCACAAAGAGAGAGGCACTTTTCGCCATCTTTGACGAGAAAAAGCTGCCCAAGCCCATAGGTATTTCTTGTTTTTAAAGAAAGGGCACCATTTAATTACCACCTACAGGAAACACCTGGAACAGCCAGTAATGATAGCAAATCGGAGATTAAACACAAGAGCAAGAGAGACAGATTGGTGTGTCATCTGTGCTCTATGAGTGTACTACTTAGTGGTTAGCAGTCCAACAAAATCCAACTGACTGTGTGACTGTATGGATACCAATTTTAGGATTTTTTTCTTACATCCTCAATGTTGAGCATGAAAGTTCATTCTTGATCTTATAATCTGTAGTTTGACAAACAAAACAAAAATCTTGATTCAGGGCCCACTTACAAGGTTTTTCCAAAGCTTTTAACCACAAATCACAGCCTTTCTTATGCACAAATGCACAGGAAACAGTAGAAAGCAGCATGGTGGCCAATGACAATGTTAGGCTGATTACTTAAAAAAAAAAAACTTTTACCACAGTCAATATATTTTTTCTAATTTGTTTGCTACTTGGCTTGCGCAGTAAGCAAGGCCTCTCAGCAACTCAGTATTTTCAATATGCTGTTGTATACTGGCACCGTCTCTCACACTGCCAGTAACCTGTCTTCCTATTTCCTCCTCCCCGTGAATCAGGAGAAACTCTCTCACATTGCAGTACTGCAAGTTTTGCATCTTGCACAATACGAAAAACATATTATTCCCATAGCCAGGAACATTATTTATTGTTTTTTAAATTAAATAACCATAACTACTGCAGAGTCATTTGACCCAACAATGTATGCAGATTGTACCATTTCCCACTGAAGCCAGTGGGATATAACATTACATTACCTACATTTGGCAAATACAAGAGAAAAATATATATCATGAAAAATTGGAAGTGCAACCTCCCAAAAAAATACAAAAAGCATAGAGCTTTGGTGCAAGTGCTTACTTAGGGCTTTTATGAAGCCAGGAGGATAGTCTGTAATAACAGATATTTTGGAAAAAACTTTAGTTAACCTGAGGGTTTGTTTACAACCTGTGCGATCACATGATTGCGCATATTGCTTGCCATGTTGGACATCTTTTTAGTGAGCTTAGCAATTAACTCAGCACGTAAAATGAATGATTGCCAAAACTACAGGAAAATAAGATCCAAGTTGTTAAAAAAGAGGAATTATCCTTTAATTTTTCACAAGCAGTGGTCCGAAGGATGAGAACGGCCCCTGTACCTGTTTCTCAGCACTCTCAGCCCGCTGGTCAGCCTCCATCACCCTCTGCTCCAGCTCCTGCATCTGGAAAAAAGACAAAAGAGATTCCTCAAGAGTTAAATTTCATTAAAAAAAGACCAACTGGAAGCGTTCTTAGTGAAGAGAATCTTGCTTAACAAAGAACAAGAAAGGCGGAGAGAAGAAGCCGATCAAGAAGCATCTTTGCTAAATTAAATATTGTATCATAAAATCAGGTGTGGATATTTAGATAGGAGGTGCATATACATTCTGCAGAAGCAGCAGAAAGGCCCTCAGAGGAGGCTGAACATCTTTCACAAGAATACTGCTATGCGTGTGTGCACAAGCTTGCGTCACCTTTTGTGCAAGCATGCATACTCATGCTCGCAAGGGCAAACACCATCCATCCTGCAAGTAAGCACACATTTGCAATGTTTAACACAGGACTCCCTTTCTTCTGTGTTCAGTGACCCAGGTGAAAGGAGACCAAACACACTAATGGATTCACTCTGCTTGAGAGATGCATTTGAATTCCTCCCGCCATCTTTGTTTCCCTTCCCTTTGTTTCCTTCTGTCGTTCTTTCTCCCTTCTCGTCACCTCCATAAATGCACACCAAGTTCCCAGAATCCACCACTCACAACATTTGAATGCTTCCTTGCAGCCAAATTCACACACGCTAAAGCCGGAGCGCATGTTGATGGTTAGTGGTTGGATGACTCTTCACTTCAAGGTCAAAAGCCTTCATCGTGAGTCAAAGGATTTAACGAAGCCTTGAGCCAAGGAGCAAACAGCGCCTTGTCCTCTGTTCAAAAAACAAAAATAGAAGAGGCAAACAAGCACTTTAGGTGAACATAAAGTACCACAGAAGTCAAAACGCAAAACAGATGTGAGAAGTGGTCATCATAAGACAGCCTGAAAGCCGCCACATCCAGTTTGTGGAAAAGTTAGAGGTCAGGGGGTGGAGGTGGTTTGAGTCATGGGATGTGAACTGTGAGCTAGCATGGTGAGTGTGAAGCTGACAAAGAGGCCAGGTGGAGGTGTATGTGTGTATATGAAGGAGAAGGAGTAAGGCCTACAGTCATACATTAACTTCCCTGAGGTAAGAGAACTAAGCAAGAAGCAAAGTCTTTCAATTCACTCAAATTCAAATTGAGTTTGAGAGAACATTTTTACAGCTGACTGTGTGGATATGTGGATCTATGCTTTCTAATCAAAACAGAATTTTTATGCTATCAAATTAGTTGAGAAACTTAAATATATTATCATGCAACTGTTGCTCACACTTAATTGTAAAAGCACTTGTTGGGTACAAGCACCCCTGGTTGGAAATCACTGTTACATATCATCTGCGCCTTGACTTCCTACATATCAGTATGATCAGTCAAAGTGGTGATCTGAAGGTAACAAACTGGCTTCTTAAGGCTATCAGCTGCAGATGCAGGCTGTGTAAGCTAGAGCTGTCAGTTTCTCTCTTGGTTTAGATACTGTAGAGTGCAACTGTTGAGGCCTGAGTCGCTGAGCAGGCATGACCCAACTATGCCTGCAATCCAGCATCTGTCAGGCCACAGTGCAACAAAGTGGCTTCTGCTGCTGAGAAGGCTGAAAATGGATGAGGTGGGAGTCATGTTTCGTAAAGCTTTGTATTAGCAGTTTGAGCTGCATTTATCGTCTTATTTAAGGATGATTAAGTTAATTGATTAATTGATTTTTCTAGCAATTTCTGTGTAGCCAAAACCTCTCTGTTGCACTGGATAACATCTTTCCGTCATTACTAGAACATTAGAACTGTAGTTTATTTGGAGTCAATCCCACAAATAATATGTTTCCTCTTGCTGCTGCAAATACTCAATACTCATATTGAGTATTATATGGCACATATGGGCTTGAGGTTGAGAGTCATTCTTATTAGTAGTGATAGAGACTAATACGTTGTTGGTTTTTGTCTTTTCATGTGATTAATTGACAAGAATAAAAATATTTAAAATCACCAATCTTACCCTATGCCTCTTAGCTAAAATGTCACTGAAAATAACAAGCGATGGGTAATCTTGATTTGTTTGTTTGATTTTGTTTTTGTTTTTGCATTGAGTTTTGCAGAATCATCTTGTAGGGAAGCAAAGCGTCGGCACCCTCTGCCTTGTAGTATGGATTCCAGAGGGACAGATAATATCCAGGGAGGTGGAGATAAGATGAGGGCTGGCTACAGACACCAGATCATCTGCTGCATCTGTCACAGCTAAATAAGTGTTTTCTTTTACTGCCAGACACTAACTAACAAGAGATTTGAGATCTGAGTGGAATTTTCCCTTACTTTCTCCCCTCAATTTTTTAAACAGTTCATGCGATCAGGATCTGACAATCTGTCGGGTAAGCTGGTCTTTGTCTAGTTGTATGCATTGGCAACACAAGTGACATATACAGTAGAAAAGAAGTTATAGTTAGTAATGACTTTAGCTTAATGATTAAAACCTCTGTACAAAAGAGGCGAGGGAGAGTGGACAGATAACGGAAAGAGAAAATAAAACCATGTGGGACATCAGCACATAATTTCAAATAATGTTCTCTGAGAAGGAGATAAAATAGATATTGAATTGGAGACAAAACAGAGGGTACTTTAATGAGTGCGAGAGCTGATAAAGTGCTCATACAAACACAAGTAAAATAGAAGACAAAAGCATAAAATCTTGCAACCAAACTGAAAAGTTAACAAACCTAAACATGAAAAACAAACTTAAGTCAGTTGAACTATTTAAAAAAGGAGATGATCCAAACAAAGCCCCTCATGAAAATAAATGTTTATACACACAAATGTGAACCCAGTGACCTTTGGGGAGTCGTCCTCGCTGACTGATACCGATGGTCTGATTCAAACAACAGTGTTTTGCTCCTTGAGCCACATGAGGCTTCTAGAAGAGATTAATGTAATTTGTTCAGTATTAGATTATCCAAGTAATGAAAGGAAACCTTGAAGGGGGAATACCGCCAATTGAAAAATTCTTCTGAGTGAGGTATTTCTATATTCTGGGACAAAAATAAGTAAATTTGAAACTCTAAACGAATTTCTGGATGAATTGCCTCAACGTTCTGTTTCCCAACAGCCTCAAGGATTTCGATTAAGTCGTTCTCCTCTTCTCAAGTTCATTCCCTGTAGAAAACATGTCCAGTATTTAGACTGTAATGCTTTTTTGAGCCAAATTATATATTTTCAATTATAAAGGTGTTTTACTTCGGCATCAAAAAATATATTATATCTCTCCTTTCCACCCTCTATATAGCAAAATTTCTGTTTTTATAAGCCACCAGCTGGCAGCTGTCGATTGCACTTTCCTAATCCACAATAAAAACTCAAAAAACTCTTAAATGGAGTACTCATCCTGTTACACTCCTCACAAGACAAATGGGGCATCTCCTTCCCTCTCTTCTCCCCTCACTCACAGTCAGGCTCTAGGGATAAATGCCATGTCACAGGCAACCACGTCAACTTTTTTTTATTCATGTTTTTCCATACCAAAGTGGGTCAATGCGTAAAACACTCCTAACTTGGCAAGAGAGGAGATGAAGAGCGTGAAGCAGACTTTCCAAACAGCAATA
>JAPMOB010179016.1:0-13961 GCA_029875015.1 Lepomis gibbosus
GAAAGGGTTGCGTTGGATTTGTAACAAAACTAGAGCATCATTGCGAAACGGAATGTGTCTCAATAACCGTTTCATCTCCACTATCTTGTTTTCATAATCGTTGGAAGCCAAAATCGTAACTGTAAATTAAATTGGATTAATGGCACAGCGCTAGTACATTGCAACATAACTTATTTTTGTATTGCCTCAGAAAAGAAGGGACCATAATGAAGCTAAATTGGGGTGTAGTTCTTCAAGGAATATAAAATAATTTCATTGTATATTTTGAACAAAAAATATATATGCAGCCTTTCTCAGTGAAGGCAGCATTTCTCAAACCTTAAATGTATTGATCACTTTCAGCGCAGTTACTAATATAAAGGCACGTGTATGGCAAGCACTTTGGTTGAAGCATATTGAAGCCTTAAGTAAAACACTGCACAGACTCATCAGCCATCTTGTTTAAACCAAAGCATGGTGGTCCACGCTTGGGTAACCATCATTATGGTGAAAAAAAGTGTTTTTTTTGTCTATTCAAAGGCTGTGATTTATCTACTGGAGGGACACCTGATGCCACATCTTGAAATGTATCACCAAAGCAGCATTATGATAAACATGATCAAATGTTTATCATGATCTATCTCACACAGCATCAGATTGTAATATAGAATAAAAGACAGAATAGACTCCCTGCTGGGCTTTACCAGCTGTTAAACCACAATAAAGTGAAGCTACTTGGCTATTCATGGTATGTTATTTGTGTTCTGTTGCTGTGAGCTCCCTCACTAGGGAAAGGCGTGACCCTCTCTTGTCTCAACACATGCTGAATGTGATCCGTCATAATACGCACTAAGAGCGCTCCCATATCACACATCATTAACCACGACTCCTGACCTCAGAGTATCCACAAGTTGCACCATGATGCTCTGTGAGACGTGACACCTTACTGTTTACAAACGTCGCCACCTTGTTACCACCGCACCTCCCATGCCTCCCCACACACCCCGCATCCCGCCACTCCCTTGCTGACCTGGGGGGCTCACCCGCTCTATAATTAGGAGCCAGTGTAGTGCCCGCCCACCCACCCCCCCCTTTGCTAATGGCACCAATTTGTATTCACTGTCAGCTCTGATGAGCTCTCATGCGGAGAGATGGCCTTATCACAGGGCCTCTGGCTCACATCACCTAAGCCCCTCTCCTGCCGCCTGCCAAACCCGGCGTGTTGATGGACAGGCAGAAAGGGTGAGGGGAGGTGTAGGGGGGAGGTGCACATTTGTCTCCATTTTCATGTAAACTCTTGTAACAGCAGACAGATGTAGTCTGGTACAGAAGCGGTTGAATAACACAAACAAAGATTGCATGAGGGACCTATGACCAAAACTGAAATCACACATACCATTGCTGTCTCTTCTTTTAATCTTCCCCTTGTTTAGACCTCAAACTACTACCCTTAATAATACACAACGTGGACTGTTCCACATTCTCTCTCCAAACAAATGAGCATCTCCCTCCCTCAATCTTGCAGCAACGCATAAAGGTGGAGATCAAGCTGAGAAGGATGTGAAATGTGGAGAACTAGCAGGGAAGGAGATCCTCCCATGAGAGTCTCGATCTGATCGTGCACATCTGCACAAACATGGCTCTGTTTTAACTGATGTCTTTTATTAACAGTCTCCAGCTCAACGGTGACACATCTCGCCCCATTCCCGTTCTGCATGTCAATTCCGGAAATCCTTCTGAAACCTCTGCATACCGGCTGTGCTTGAGAAGCAATCGCATTTTTCCGTCACAGGAGACTTTACCAAAAGGTTACTGGTTGCCATCATCTAAAGCAATCCCAGCTCTTTAGATTATTTTAAATGTTACAAATACCCTAACCTGCTCTGGATGGGATAAAACCTGCTTTTCCAAGTGCTGGTCAACAGGGCTGCTGCAGCTTGGTCCAGGAGACGTGAGGAGGTCAGAGGTCGATGGGCAGCAGTGGCAGTGCTTTATGTTCTGGTTTAATCTGGGATTAGCTCAGGGTCAGGGTTATCTCTCCTCAGCCTGAGTGGAATCAGGAAACAGGGATTGCCTGGGGTAAAGTGGCATTACTGGATGGCCTGTCCAGAATCGCAATGAGCCTGTGTTCAACAGGGGTAACAGAGAGAGAGCGCGAGTATGTCGAGCATGACCCAGTGTGCTCTGGGTTGTAACCTCTTTTCCATCAGTCTAACGCTTCTGAGTCCTGAGATTCAGCTCAGCGGAGATCCGCATGCACTAAGACTGTGAATTACTACACCCCGTGAACCAATGAATCACTGGTATATGGCATCTGTCTTGCCACAGTTATGTGCATACTTTCTGGTTTCCTGAGTACATTTAGCATGGTTAATTCATTTTAATGCTGATATAGGGGAGATGCCAGAGGAGGTAACAGGCAAGCATGCACTCAAGTGTTTGTATCAAAGGAACAAAGTACCAGCACTGCAGAATTATCAGAATAACTTTGCAGGAGCAGCCACAAAGACTTGAAAGACTATATGAAAACATAAAGCCCTGATTGAAAGACCCCTCTTACCTTTAGCCTTCCTTATCTTAACCTGGCATGTCTCAGCTTCATGATGTCAGTCTATAATCCCCATATACACTCAGACGACACACTCTACCATCTCTAGTTCTGCTGTATGGTTTCAGAGGGTGTCTCCACCTCAGAGCTATGTCAGCCATGAGACCAGAACAACCTTGTTGTAATGAAGATGGATCTCTCTCTCAGTCTCGCGCTCTGTCTGTGAAATGGTAAAACTAGTGAAAATGGAGAGGTCTTAAACTCTACGGGAATGTTGAAAGAAAAAAAATACTGAAACGCTGCCACGCTTAACCAAAAACAGAACTAGAAATCATATAGGACACCGTCTGAAAGATTAGTTAAGGACAGTAGCCTATTAAATCTGTATGAACTCACTGTCCCACAGCACAGTCTCTTAATTAAAAGTTTCATTCAAACTTATGAAAGTTGTTGTCAAATTGCAGCAACAAAGTGATTTTTAAACAGCTGAATCTATAGTGGATCTGTCATATTTGTAAGAATCTGCTCAGGGGTTTCCATGGAAAAATATTAACTTTTCATCATGAACGACAGTGTCTCACATAAACCTTATTCAATGTTGATCTTTGTGACAGAGAATATCTTATGCTAATGTAAACTGCCAGACATGACAAATTGCATCAAAGGGCATCAAAAAGACAGGTTTAAGATGCCAACGGCTGACTTTCAGCTGAGGTTTTCAGTTTTCTTTTTTGTGATTCATTTCATGTAGAGTGTTTTCCATGCTGTGCTCTGGTAAAGCAAGTCTGCAAGTCCAAATAGTTTCCATCCAAAAGAAAGAAAGTTTAACAGTTTAATTTGTATCAATGGAGCAACATCTTCTCATTGAAAACAGTGAATTCAAAGAAAAAGGCTTGCTTGGCAGCTTGAATCCACGACTGAGAAAACTACGTCAGGAAACGCCGAAAAATGTCTCAATGCGCCAATACATCTCTGTGTCCCTCAGGTGCATCCTGACAGGCCAGTTGAAGATTTACAATTGAACAGACACAGGATATAGCAACCTAATGCATGTGACACCAGTGACCCACTATCATGCCCTGTGGTTATGAATGCCTTATTTGTTGGAGCAGCGTGGGGTCACATTGTGGGAGGCCAGTTGTTCCAGCCCCTTCCTGAGAATGACAAGAAGGCAGGACAGATTGTGACAGCAGCCATTGTGGCTCTGCTCCAGGTCTCTTCCTCCCACCAGGCTCCCACTGCTCCTGAGTAAGTGCATGCGGTGCCACCTCAGCGCTTATCTTCCTGTTCCTCGGGGGGCTGGGCAAAGGAGAAGTTGGGTGTTGGGGCAGGAAAGCTTTTTCCATTTTATTTGCAATGTAGATATACTCTAGCTTATCATCAGTCATACTTGGAAACAGACAGATGCGGTTGATGGACACAGGAGGCTAATGGGACATGCCTCTCGCTTCATCCCTTCTTTGAACAGAAGCAGGCGATCAATTGAGTTCCGATGCACCCCTGATTCCCAGGCCTTGGGGGCAGGAAGTGGGATTAGAGGACAAATCCCATTTTTTCACCGGTATGTCAGCAGCGCCATCGCATTTTGCCTCATCACTTACTTTCTCTGTTCAAAGGGCACTCATCTGAAATGAAGGTGATTAGCCTTTTATAAACAGCTTTGTGTTTTCCGGTGCCGCTGCCTCACTGTCCCTGTCAGCCAGGGGGAAGCCCAGAATGGCCTGTATCTCCAACACATGCTCCCATGGGAATGGAGGGTTACAGGGCTAAAGCTGCCTGTATGCTTCTTCAGAAGTGCTTGTCGGATAGTTGATGACACCTTTCTTCATACTGGGGGGGAGGGGGGTGTCTGACGATGTCTGTGACTTTCCGAAACTGACAATCCAACATTCACACCCACTCTCTCTCTCTCGAGCTCTCTTTTTTCACTTTTCATGTGAACAACCAAGTGCCACACTATTAATGTCTTTCTGAACTGCTACAAACACACTTCATTTCCGACGGTTCTGCTCAGCCTAATCCCACCATAACCCCTAAAGAAACCCGCACAGTTCTGCAGCCCCAAAAGGAGACCTGTTTGGAGGTTACAAGACAGTGCAGAACAAAAGCCTCTGGTTCCATCATGCTCTCTAATGCTATAAGCCTCCTGTACATAAACCACGGTAGTTTTAAAGGGCCTTCTAAGGCTCTGCGCACTTATCCTGCTTCTGAGTCAGAACGAGATAATAGGTTCCCTTAAGATGTGAGGAATCAATCTTGTGGGAGAGGCCATCCCCAACTGACCAATTTATGTTTTCTTGGTCTTTTTTAGTGGTTTTATTTTGGTTGATGTGAAGACATTGCATAAAATTAGAATTTTGGAACATTTGCATTTTAATACTTGCATGTTGTCCAGACCCCTAACCCTAGATCATGTTTAGAGATGGCAACTGTCCATTTCATTTCCTCTACAAAACAAATGTGCACTTTATGAGTGCATTATATCTGGAGGGGTTGGCGTTCATTTAAATTCAGTGTACACCTAGACAGTTCCTCTGGAATCTGTGTTTAGACTTTTATTTTGGTGAACCACGCTCTACGCCCATGTAAGGTGGTGTTAAGGAGATAGTGGCGCCGGGGTGGGGGGGGGTTGCAGGGTCAGCGAGTTTACCAAGCCGATTTAGCCATCCCAGTTTGTCACTGGTAATCTCCCTGCAGCTAACAGGGTGATAAAATCAGCCCGATAACCGCAGGAGATGGATAAAGAGAGAAGCAGACAGAGTGGGTGAGAGAGAGATGTGTGTGCATGCCTTCTTGGACCTCATCCCTCTGTCACTCACACACACGAACAGATAATATGCATAGCATGAACACACACACGCGAGTTAAGTACCTCGCACAAAACAAGTGTGACTCGTGATGGCTTAGACATGCGGCAGCTGGAGAAATTTAAACACATTGTAACCATGAGATGCAGCAATGTGGTAATGGATACAAATTGAAAGTGGTCATTACAGCAGTTTCTCTACACATGCAAAACCAGCAAGCAAACTTAGCAGAAATGAAGTCCAGATGGAAGGTACAGAACAGGCGAAAGAAAGAAGCGTGTGAAAGGTTCACATTGGTTCCTCTGAGGTGGAATATGGAGGTGTTTGCTTTGGCAGTGTTGACCAAAACCTCAGCCCTTGGAGAGAAAAAGAGAGACACCCAGCCAAAGCATCCTCATTCTCTTCCTTCAAACCCCTTAACTACGGCCTCTTTTTTCCTCACCATAAACACTTAATTTCTTTACCAACTCAACGCAATATGCTTTCTAAATCAGGGGAGGCTTCTCCTTTTTTCTCACATTCCCAGCCAAACAGAATTAATCTGAAGAGGTGGGACCATTATGAAGAAAACTCTGCAACACAGTCAGCGAACTTGATGGGTCTTACCTTTCGCTGACAGCCCAGCAGGACCTCATTTAGTCACCAGCTTTTATTTGAACACGTTAAAAAGGAAATGTGCTTGTCAGAATGTATTTAGTGATTTCAGGTGCAGGCAGGTTAAACAGTGATGTGTAGTACCTTTTTTTGGGTGAAATGACACTCCACAGGTTGCCTTGGCTGTGCTCTAACCACAGAGCTATACATATTCTTTTCAACAATGTATATATATTACAGGAATCAAATGGCTAGGAATAACACACTCAAAAGTGTGATGTACTCATTCTGACAGAATTTAACTGCACAAAAACCAGCCCCTCCTCACCAGAAAAACAGCTGTAGGCTATAAGTTGATTATGCAACAACTTATTAGGACCGATATTTACTTTTATTAATATGCTGTGACCTCTAGTGGCCGTATGACAGTGGCTAAGGAAGAAGTCAGGTGATGTAGTATAAATAGTGGCAAAGTCTGTGTAAGGAGGTGGATGAGTTAGATGGATGGGTCACGTAATTTATGTAATGTACTTCTTGTAACACTTGTTGCCCAAACCTAGCCAACATGTTTAACGTCACGTGACATATTTAAGGTCCGGTATGCCTGTTGCCGGACTTGTAATTTCCAACAGTCATATATGTCGTTTTGGGACAATTGACAATCGACCTATTTTGTCATTTAGAGGAAGTGTTGACAAAAACGGTCTCCCAGTTCAATTAGCTGAAGCTATAATGGCTGACTGAAACTGCACATTATGTGTAGCCAGGTTCAGATATGCTAGTGGCACAAAGATCGATTTTCCCCGTTTCTCCTTTCAGCCGTGCTCTGTCCTGCTCTTGGAGCTGAAGTAACACTGTAATCAAAAGTAATTCTCTCAGCTCGACCTTTCTCTGGTGCATTAAAATGTGAAGAGACAAAACAAACTCTCTTTCTCACTCATCATCACTCGATTGCCCTGCAGCCATTCTGAACTCTCAAATTGGCAAAGTGACCTTGATAAGAGACAAAACAACTGTCAATCATTGATTACCAGGACTTTTTACACATTCACTTAAGGGCTCCCCTTTCAAGTTTGATCAATATCAGCCAAAAAGTAGTCAGAGAGTAACACATAGGAGTGGCTATTAAGGGAGCATTGTGCCTCAGGGAAGATTGGCAGCCTATGCAGGAGAATGGGTTAGGGAAGGGGTCTCATCACGTAAAGACACATTTATTCTAAGTGTTTCCTGCATCGATCTCTGCCAACACAGGGACACTACAGTCCAGCATGTAAGGATAATGTTGTTGGTCACGCATGATGACCACAAACACTCACTTGTTGACGTCGCTATTAAGGGAGTATACCAATTTTTTTTCCTTGTCACCACCATACATTTTGCCGGAGTTAGACCCCAATGAAGCAGCAGTATACAGAGAGATTTCTGCAGTTTTGGCCATCATTTCTAAAGGTTAGGATACCATTGTATCCAATAGCAGAAATTTGGGAATGCAGCAAAAAGAAGTCCAAAAACAGTCAACAAACCCAAGCAATGAGACGATGAGACAGATTGTAAACAAGTCTGTTTATCTGTGCAGTAACAGATTATTATCAGTATTCTTGGTATCTTGTAATCAATCAGAATTATCCTTTAAAAGCTTTTAACTGTGAGCTCAGCTGGATAAAAAACACCTGTTAAGTATCTATGTTTAGTTTTCTTCCCAACAGAAGCTGAGACCACGTAAGAAAAGAGCCACGACTTTTGAGTAACCACTGCATTCCACAGAAAAACAGAATCCTTAACGGGGAATTTATGTAAACTACATCAAGGTAATAAACCTACTAGCTGCAGAAAAGTGTCAGGTGAAAAGGTTGATGCCCTGTCTCCTTATTCCTGGATAGCATATTTGACATGGAATCAACGGTTAATCCAGAGAAAAGCCTGCTGGGGTTTTTTTTACCCAGGATGGCCTCACTGCAGGTTGGTGGGAAGCGGCTGAGGGATTGCTAGGCTGTATTGCAGCTAAGCCACGACTATGAGCATCCCACTGTGGCAGTGTTTGCGGCACTCCCCATAATGACTCATTGATCTGAGCTTCTCAATCCCTGCCTGCTTTATCTGAGCTAATGGGACGGCATGATGGTCTGTCACAGTTGGCAATCTCCCAGAGAGACTGAGTGCACTTAGAGGTCAGTGCTCCACTAGTGCTGCACCACAACCAGGTGTAAAAAAAAAATGTGTATGTATCTTTCTGTACACACTGGCTCTCCTTATTTGACAGGTCCACACTCCCTCTAACAACTAGGACTTCCTTTTATCATTTCAATAACAAACTCACACTTCATGCATCCACGATTCTTCTGGGTGCATGATAGCCTTACTTTGACCCCATAAATTTGAAGCTTACACAGAGACTCTCCTACACAAACCCATGAAAGGCTTCCAAATCCAGTCATTTATAACCTTTGAGGCTGGCATGACAGCGGGACGCAGCAAGCAGAAGGGAGGAGGGATCCTATGGGAGGAGAAGAAATGAAACGTCTAAATGGAGCTTACATGTTCACTGTACTACAATACATGTCCCTCAGCAGGCTCACTTTGCTTGCTTTCCCTATTGGCCAGTGCTACTGAGACTACTGGTAGAAAGTATTTTCAGTGTATTTGCAATACTATATTCCTTCAGGGTCACTGGACTGAGAGGAGGAGTAGGGTAGCCCCAGCATGGATTGCCTTCAAAAACACTCTAAATCCTGTGGTGCATCTACTCTGTGCACAGAAACTCTTAATTTAATCAAATTTCTCTGCATCCATCCACTGGTTACAATATTAATCCCATACGACACAGGGTCAGCAGTGTATCTACATAAAAAAAAAACCTCTAGAAAAGAAGAGTTAATCACCCCACCCCCTTGCCCCACAGCTGCTCATCTCTGTCTCCCCATCATCATCCCTCTTCCTTATTAACCCAGAGGAATCCTGTCTCTCTCGACTCAGCCGTGCCTGAGGTGACATCCACACATGGCAGCAGACATACAGACAGCTTGACAGCAGTGGAAATATAGTGAGGTTTGGCAAAAATCAAAACTCGGCCTCCCTGCGAGATTTTAATGACTAGTCCGTCTTTCCCCACATGGGTTTAGCGAGACACACCTGACAGTCCTGACGTTTGACTGACAGGCAGGATATCCTACTCTGTGACCCCATAGCCCTCCTCTTGAGCAGTTTTGGCAGTGGGTAATGAGCTACAGGAGGGGCCGGAAGTATAGATTGCAAAGTGGCTAAAATACAGCTTTGTTCAGAGTGAATTCCTAGATGGCAAAGACAAGGAACCAACAAGGGGGGGAGGCATCTCAGGCCCAAAAGTTTTTTCAGTGGGTGGCAAGTGTAACTGAGATAATTGCAGTCATTTCTTCTTTATCCCAGTTTGAGGCAAAGTTCTGCTTTGACTGACCTTGAGGGCTCCTCTCTGGAGGTAAGACATTGGTGGGTGTTCAGACCAAACGTAACGTGGTGTTAAAAGACTCGAAGGTTGTGTTGCTACAGGTACAGGAAGATATATTTTAGGAAGTTCTGTTTGAGTAATAGAACAATGTGTTTGAAGGCTTATCAGTCAACAAAACACTACACAATGGTTTATATTTATTTAGAATAATCTGATAACAATGGATCATTATCAGCCAAGGCAGATTTCATTTTAACCTCCTTCTTAGCAATCATGGGGTTAATGGTAGAATATGCCAGGAATGTGTGCTTGTACGTATTTAACTAGCCAACGCAGTGTGTTGGTGGTGGACGGTGCATTGTGTTTTTTGGTGGCTTGAATCCTGCGTTCTTTTGCCGGGACCTCTCCTGTGTCATGTTGCAATAATATATACTCATAATAATAATATACTCATTCTTTCATTCATTTAGCGATGGTGACTTATTTGAATTTACAGAAATAAGAATATTCTATGCAGTTGTATTCATGTTGTTTCATTCATCGTGATAGAGAATGGTGATCGCTGGTTTTCTGGCTTTGCTGGATGTGTCTCACTGAAAAGGAGAAGATAAGTAGGTGTTTTTAAACTTGCTTCATGATTTCTTCATTCTCAAAAATGTCTACAACTGCAGATGGAGCCATACATTTTTGAAGAGGCTACTGTCTATGGTGCAGCTATGGTCACTTGAGGCGGCTCAAGAACAGCTTTAGGCTCTATCAAGTACAGAAGATCCAGCAAACTCCACTGTGGATGGAACTGCCTCGTTCTCACAGTCTTTCATGGCCCTGCAGCACTCAGCAATTAATTGCCAATTTGGTATGAAACCCGTCAGGGGTCAAGTTCTTCTTGTCCCAAAAGACAACATTAATAGATAGCTCTAATGTGTAAGCAGTTAATATGGCATGTTATCATTGGCCCCATTGATACACAGTCACACACAGCCATGGCGATGAACTTTGCATCATTTCCCATAATTTTCATAAGCAGTTAGATTGTTAGCCCACACTCTTTCATTGTGTGTAAGTGACCTAATCAATTAATTCCATTATTCATTTGCTAAAAATGGCTCCATCTCTGACATTTTCCTTAAAAGTCCATCTGACTTGACAGTAGATCTACACTCCCTAAATCTCAGCCCTTCCAACTGAACTTCATCCACTTTGCATTTCTATCTTGATAAAGGTGCCTCGCACTAACTGCTATCTCGGAATAATCTGATTTGGACAGGAAAACACCCCTTAATGCTTGTGTTTGGCAGCTCACCGCTATAACTCTCCAGTAACCCCAACCTCACTTTTTCTCACTTTCTCTGCATCAGCACTGCAGGCAATGCACAGCTGTGAACAAGACAAAGCCTCTTGCGATCCTCCCGGCCCTCGCCCCGCCTGCATGATGTTTCTGAAAAATATTTTAATTGACACAGCAATTAAGCAAGACAAGTCAAAACAGAGCTCTGGTGGAACCTCTGTGTGAGGAGAGAGCAATCTGCTTCCCCAGGCAAGTTTATCTTGGGAATGTCATCAGAGAAGTATGGCTTGTATCTCAGCCAGCGAGAGTTCACTGCAATGAAAATATCTGGGAATAATGTGTGATTAACTGCAGTACATCACCAGTGGGAGCAATGGGACATTAACTGGTGTGCATCACCATTAAAAGGTCATGCCAGTGCTCTTGCATATTTTAGCCAGTTTAGTACCAATTATGTATGTGTTAGTTCTTCAATTTGTATGTTTTTGTCCTTCCAAGCGGAATTTCTCTACAAAGTTCATAGAGCTGAAACAACAACTGTAAAAACAATGCAAAGTTTTATTTTTATAAAACCTCCAACTTCTAGACCAAATATACGCCAACACAGATTTTGAAGTGTGACTTTGATATCTTGCAGTAAAAATGTTGCTATTCATCAGTTAATTTTTCTAAACAAGTTTCAAGTCTTGGCAAGTTGATTCTCAAACCACGCTGATGTTGGTGGATTTGTGACAGGTACAGTATGACAAACACATTCAAAAATATATAATATCACATCATGGTTTGGATTATGGTCAGCAGTAAATTGCAGACATGCACCGCTGCAATGATCCTTTAAAGACACTTGCTTGGTTTGGCAGCCATATAATATGGGTGAATTACCATGTACCACAGAAAGAAAAGATGTAAGAACACTCATTGCAGTATCATAATGCAGATATTTCTACATCTGCACATTTTAAAATACATTAATTTCACTTTTATATTTCAAGGATAAGATAATAAATAGCTTTTATAGCATCAGTAGTCAAGTAGTTTTCCTTCCATGATGGAGACCAAAGCCATAAATATTTTCTTACTCCACAGCCCAGTGAGGTTAACAATGATGTATTGCCAGCGATGGCTCGCTTCTTCAGATGATATTTATCACAATCAACCTCAAGCCCTATTTATTTCCTAACAAGCATGTGAAGGTTGAGGTCTGAACCAAGGCTGCAGCAGCAAGTCCCATTGAAAAGGAGCATTTAAAAGTAGCACTTCCCTTCATAATATTAATCTCCTGCCAATCCTAATTTCAGATGAAATCAATCGTGTGCCACTTTAGAGAGAATAAAGATCTAATGGTATACTGGCATAGCCTTGTATCTTACGTCTCCAGTGGAAATAGCATTTAATTAAATGGGCTTGCCAATTTGTATGAGACACAGTAGACTTTATGTGAGAATGATAATGTCCACAGGCCTATCAGCGCACATTTAATATCGCCTGAAGGCATCCATCACAATAAAGTCACAAATTATAAAGGAGAATAAAGAAGGAGAGGAAACTCTTTGACAGGCAAACTATCAGGTGTGTCAGTGATTGTCCGGGGTCATGACAGCTCTTTTCAGCGCTAGTTCAGACTTCCCCTCTGGTTAACGTATGAAAGTTCATTTTCTTGACATCTCGAGAGGCAACCATTGCCAAGCAGCTGAAGCCTGTTGCTAAGAGAGAGAACTGGGGACGTGTTAAACTGAGAAGGATGAAGAGGTCGGCCCCAGCTGTGAAAAGAGCGATAGCTGCATCTATCATCAATTCAGGTGTCTGCAAGTTAAAGGTATTTAATAACTTGGTACAACTTGGATCTTGGATTCTATAAGACTTTTTTCTTCCTGCCGTGTTTTGACAAGGTGAAAACAGCAGGCTGATGTTATGCAACTAAAACAAAATATAATTTAAAAATCCCATGGTTTATACTCCCTTGTTGATTTAATTTCCGTGGGCTTTTTCAGAAGACACTCCTGTTTTCCCTTCAACCATGCAAACCATAATAAATGGAGTCATCATGTAATTACTTCTGAGTTGTGGATGTTTTTTAATACAATGTTCATCCCCATCTTGACACAAAACAAAATGTATCTTCTTGCTGGTGAGAGGCTGTGGATACGTATAAGACAATTTGCACCACAGTAGCATTGTTTCGTCGTCAGAGCTTATGACCATGACCTGCAGGATCATACACTGTCAGTGTCTGACTTTAAACTCAAAGCACCTGCCGCGTCCCTGGAAAGGAACAAGCAAAACAGCCACCCCACCGACAGTCATTTTTATTTCCAATGTAAAAAAAAATCTCTAGGACACTAATCGTAGCTCAAAAACAGCTCAAAAGTCACGTCGGAAAATTTACCAGATTTACTAACAATTTCCACAGCCTCCAGCACAGCCAGTGAGTCCTAATGTGCCTTGGAGATTAACCCACAAACAAAAACACATGACTGAGCTTTACTACGGGCTCACAGCCTCAACAGACTCACTGAAGAGTTGACTCCACAGTGCATTCCATCCCCACAGCGTGTCATTAAATGCACTGCATCTCACCTAACCATCATTTATCTCTGCACCGCTAATTAGTTATGATCAATTACCTGTTCTCAGTGCTGCTTCCACATTTAACAAAACAGGAAGAGCTGCTTATTCAGTGCTGTTCTTTTTGCCAGTCTTCTAAATATTCCCTTGAGTTGCTTCCGCTGGCTAGGGCCTTTTTTTTTCTGCTGGGAGGCCTCCATTAAAAAGTCATCGCTCACCACTGGGTCCAACACAGGACCCCCGGGAACCCTTCTCTGGTTGTGCACTATGACGGAAAGAGTGGAGTTTAACTGACGTAATTACTGGCTTTAAAATAGCAAACAGTGGTCACAGTTGAGCTGCATTACTGAGCTCTGTCTGACAGAGTTATGAGCAGAAGAGGAGAAACTCTGCAGGTGGGTGATGATATCAGTCATTAGCAACCTCACGTAAAGTTGGGGAGTTTGTTCTAGCAGTGAAGGTGGAGGAAATACAACCACAATGGTGACAAATGTATGAATGTGTGCCTGATTACACACCAGTGGAGCCGAACTCCAGATAAGTGACAGGATATGGACATGTCCCAGCCGTGTACTGTTACAGGAGTTTCTGTCTCTGCAACTTTCTATCCAGGACTCATCCAACAAACTTCTTCAACATTTACTGCAACTCCATTCCTCAGTGAGGACCCATGTGGTCTGTCTTTTATTTCCACCCTGGAAGGTAAAACATAAGCATGTCAAAACTTGGAAGGTGGGAGTGGAGGGGATAGGACGGGGG
>JAPMOB010179035.1:0-25072 GCA_029875015.1 Lepomis gibbosus
CACACACACACACACACACACACACACACACACACACACGATGGTAGTATGGCACTGAAGCAGTACATTCTGCTAATCAGACTTGTGTAAATGCACTTTATAAAGATCGATTAAGGCATTTGTTTAACACAATTGAACTTCACTTACTTTTTCTGTGTGAGAATATGTGTTGGCTATTTTTGTATTAAATTTGGCTTGTTTGGTATGTGATAAACAAACAGAAGTGTCAAGAGGGCATCCAGAATGTATAATTGTGTTTCTCTTCATTGCAGGTAGGTTTACCATCTTAGTTTTGAGTGCTAGCATGCTAACACCTGCTGGTGGTGCTAGATCAACATAGTCATTAAGATCATTCATCATTTCACTAAAACATGTCACTAGAGGCAACGTCAGGATCACCTAACCCAGTAGAATTTAGTAAGGATACTATAGCTCCTCAGTTGCAAAGAGAGAACATTGTTTTTATGGCTAATCCATAGGTAAGTGCACTGAGATGATGTGTGTTGTTGACAAGTTCATAACTTCAGTGGTAGTGCAGTTATGTTTCTCTCTGTCTCTCTCTCTGTGTGTTTCAGTCTGTTGAATACAGGCAGATGATCTGGGCTCATCTTTGCTTCTCCTTTTATGAAATGAGGCCTCTCAAAACCATAAAACAAACCACTTATTGACTGTTCTGCTATGTGGCAAAGTATATTACTAACTCACAAAGGAAGATAGCTCAGTCAATTTAAGTAGGATTATGTGGCCAAATTTGCATTTTTAAGCAAGGGAAGAACAGCTAATGTTCTTTCAATTGTTGCCACTCAAAAATCTAATTAGTGCTCATTATTGTCCTATTGAGCGTCCTTATAAAAATGAGCTTATGTGATTAAAGTGCTGGGGGCACTCGACTGGGCCTGCACTTTTGTTTTGTTTTGTTTTGTTTAATTTTTGTTTTTTTGTTTTTTTAATCCCATTGTAGCTTCTCTCTGGTTTAAGATCATATATCATTGTGTCTTTGTTAAAGCTTATACTGCTCTTCTTTACCACAGTTTTAAAAAAAAGTAGTCGCGTCTCCATAATTAATACTGCAATATTAATGAGACAGAATTGATTCCTCATTGTGAATGCTTCAAGAGCACCATCTTGTTTTTCTGTCCATAATTACAAAGAAATAACAAGTAAAAAGGAGGGCTGGGTATAATCAGTGTCTCCATTGTCAAAATATAATCTAAATGGTAATTGTTTACCCTATCTCAAACAAAAGCAAAATCTTAAACTCAATACAAAAACATAGTGTTTCATTCAGTCACCCATCCTCCACAGAGTGCTTGTGTTTCAGGCTCTGGAGATATACAGTGCTGTCACTGAATAACAAGATGCTTTTGCTCCATTGATCTCAAGCTGTGTACTTCCACTGTCAGACATGGCTGTGTTGAGCTTTGGCTGCAGTAATCCCTGTATTTACAAAGTCATTCTCATGGTGAGAGCTTTGCTGTGTTCAAGGCCACTGAACTGTTGATTTCAGCCTGCAATGACTCTACAGTGAAATGTAATGTATTAAAAAACACATTTAGTTTGATCAAATATTTACGTACCTGCAGTATGTCAAAATCAAACTACGAGTATAGTTTATATGTCATCATCTAATTTCATGAAACAGTTTGTGTCGTTTAGCTTCTATAGGCAGAGTACTCATAATCAGATTCCGAACTTAATTGATCCCAAGGAGGGCAATTCATTTGCAGCTCACGCATGGTGCACACCAGCGGATTTTCAAATCTTAACTGATTTTTAAAACATCACAGACCACAGACAGGACAGAAGAATTTAACCAAGTTTCAATATTTGAATCGTAAGAACGCATGCCAGTCAGGACTGTAGACTTTGGCGTTCACAAAACAATTTCAAAACTAAATAGATATATATAGTCTGGGGGCCATACACATGACTCAAAGTCACAAGCAAGGTTGTTATCAAAGTTAACATACTATATAGGTCAGTACCAGGAGACACAAGTTGCAATGAGTAAGATAAAACAAAATAAAACGTCGTTATAGTTCATATAAATAACAAAATACTGTACAGACTATACAGACAGCTGGGCAGAATATGTTCAAATTGGTCAGCTGGTCCGAGCTTTAGATTTGCTGTTAGGTATGTAACGTTGTCTGCTGGAAAAAACTATCTTCCTATTTCACAACTTGTTAACCAAAATACCAAATCTCTGGATATGTATGGAGATATATCTCAGCAGTGATTTCCATTGATGTATTAAATGCCGGATTAGCAATCAATATATAGAAGAAAGCTTTTCAGCCAAGCACATTTCCTCTCCTCCTACATCTGTAGTAATCAGATTGTTGACTGGAGTCCACACCTCTGCTGATAACATAATTAAACTTTGCTTCACTGACTGACAGCTCCATTCACCAGCTTTTTCTTAGCATTAACAATGCCATCTTCAACTGAAAATGAAAACATTTCATTTCCAATATCATTTCATCAATTCATTTACAATAGGTCTGACATGATCGCGTTGTCTTCTCTATGAACCAAACGTGACGACTAATTGCGCTGAAGCTGTTGTCTGGAATGACACATTCATCAGGGTTGAATGTGTTATGACAATCGTCAGTGTAACATTAAAGCAATGTCAATGGCAGTCAAAGCCACTATTTACCAACATGATGTATTACAGCTTACTCCAGCAATGTTGTTGTTTCAAGTAATGGATTTATTGTGTCACATAATGAACATAACTTTTCAATATCAGCTGAATGACGACCACGTTTCTGCAGTTCCCTGTGGGTAATTAGTTGGTATTGGCACACTGAAGTTGAGTTGAGTGGATTGATGGTCTCCCTGGTCTCTTCCAAAGCAGGGTTTCATATGAGCTGTCAGCCCACAACCTGACATTCATATGTCCATTTATGCAGCTTCCACACTGCCAATCCCATCTCTCTTTCACACACACACACATGCGCAGTACACACTCACCCTTGATGTTATTCAGCGGCCTGATACATACTGAATGTGAGTGACAGGTTAGAAATGTACTCTCCTTTAATCCCAATAGGGACTGGATCTCTGATGGACAGTTTTACTCATAAAATCAGGTACATTTCCTGAATAACCCCAGTTTTTTTAAATACACATTATGAAACCTCGACTCAGAATCCATATCTCCTTCTTTTCAAGTTTTTCTCTTTCATGTATTTTTATCTGCCCTTCCAACTTTGTGCATACTAATCTCCATGAAACAGAAATGTAGACCATAATCTGAAATATAAAATGTTGCACTTCGAGGCACTTTGTTTAATCCCAACGAGACTTTCGCTCTGAATTTTTTTTCCTCCTCATTAAAACCCCGCAATGACAAATATCATTAAGGTCATTAGATACTGAGCCAAACACGCATACACCAAGCGTGCTTGCACACAGACGGACATACTTACACACGTTCAGTACGTACACACACTTGATATCAAACCTTCTTACTTTGGGGCTTCAGCTATGGGAATACAGCAGCTAAATTAGCATAATGAATTAATATCAAACACAGCTTTATCCATGCACAGCCTCTCAGCTCCAAAGCGAGAACCAACCCTTTATCTTTAATGTGTCCCCTGCTATCAGCATTAGCACGGCTGACCACTGGTAGCACAACATGATTCATCGTGGCATTGTTTTCAACCCTGGTTATCTGGGTTAACGTCCTAGTAACAATCAAGAATGGAATCACACAACTCTGTTAAAAGAAATGATTGAAAAGGACTTTTTAAATAACTATATCTCCATGCCAAGTCTCTTGCAAAGGTGAAACATACTAGGTCACTTGCCACATAGCACAACTTGTCAACTCCCATTTACGACCATTCTTTCCAATACAATTTGTCTGTGCAAAGGAGAGACTCTTTTAACATATTAGGTAATTTTGCAATTACGTGTACATTATTTTCTCAACATCTTGCAGGGGGGGCGTTTGGATAAAGACATATATTAATTAATCTGTACTGTATCTGATCTGTGTAGTGGAAAGTAGTAAAACACTAAAAACAATGCACTTCACATGGTTCTATGTCAAAAAAAAATGGATATAGTTAATTTGGTCACCATAACTTCCCTGTAAACTGATTCTGTAGTTTGAACATATAAAACATTGCAGATTGCAGATTTTAATTCTAATGTGTTGAAAATGTTTTCATAGTTCTATGATTATTGTCACCTGCACTATCATACTGTATTTCCACTTTTGTTTTTTCTGTCATTGGTATTCCATTCAAGCAGAAGGTAAAAAGAATAAATTAAAGAAATCACACATTTGGAGGATGGAAAACCCAGCGGAGGTTCAGCCAAGTTTCTCCACCTACACTGAGCAAACTGAATGGAGGGCTAACAGCTGGTGAAAGTTTTCCAAAGCTAAGACCCACTGTGTTTTTTTACCCTTTTCTCTAATCTCATGTGGTGTTGACTGTAGATGCCTGGTAGACTTATAGCCTAGTCAGTCTGAATGCCCTCCATTTGCTTAATTTATTCTGGTAGGTGAGAACATTCCAACTGCACAGAAAACAATCTCACTGAGATCAGTCTTGGCCCTATTCCAAGCCAACTGCAGGTGCAGTTTGTTTATGGTGCAAACACAGTTCAATAGGACTCAGCACTTGGTATCATGGGGAGGGTTCTTCTCAACCTTTTCTGTTATTTTTGTGGATGAGGACAACTCATTGTGCAGTAGAGCTTAAATAAAAATAAAATAAAAATCTGCTATCCAGAGTGTTTCTAAATGTATCTGTGCATGCACGATTACACTGGTTATACTCTTAACATAACCCATGCAATGTATGTTGAAAACGCAAGCATGTGTTATCACAACTCCCAATTGTCCCTTTTAATGGTGTGCACTCAGTATGATCCATCTGCAACAAGCTTTCTGAGAAAGAATCAGACAGCAGGAGACAAGGTTCGAAGAAAGAAATTGGGACAGTCTTTATTATAGCAAGTAGGATTGGCAGAGTAGAAGAGAGCAAAGATAATAAATTATAATACACACAATATAATTCACATTATAATATAAACTTGACCCAGACTTTCATTCCACCACTTCAAACACTTCAACTGTTAATTTCAGCAATTAACACTCCTTTTCTTAGAGGTGAGAAACACATTAGTTAAATCACCTGTTTCCGTGTAGGTCTATAACAAAAACGTGCATATACTTTTATACTATTATATAGCACATAGGTTAAATTAAAGACTTTGTTCAGCCATGTGTTTGCTGCTTTCTTCTTTATTTTTTTTCTTCCCTCCTTGTAAATTGTGCAAATGTTCGTGGGCTCTTTCTGTGAAATTTGTTTGTAATATAAGACAGTTTTTGTAACAAATTTTCTTTGTGCTGACATTTTCCCCCAAGAAAAACTGAAAGTGATAAATGTATTGTTTTGAAGAAATAAGACGATTATGCTGAATGAGGCTCCCTCTCCGTCAGTGAATGTTAGATTTTCTTAGTTTGTTTGTTTTAACGATCTTCCCCTCTCTTACACTTTCTCCATCTTTTACAAGTTAACTTCTAAAAGTCAGTCGGAACGCGGCAGAATGTGATAAATGACAATTTCTGCGAGGCTGATCAAAGCGATGAGGCCATGATGCATCTACCTCTCACTGCTCGGTGAGAGACACAGGCAGGGGCAAAGGCAGAGAGGAACGTAAGAGTTAGAAAACGAAGAGACAAAGAGTAGGGAGATTAGAAATTGAGGCCAGTTTACCCTCCTTTATGCAAGTTGTCTAATTCATCAAACACATTAACAAACGGAGGTTACTAATGGAAACTAAATATTAGAATTATGCAAAATTAACACAGTGTACTTTGTTACATTACCTTAACAACACAGAATATTAATGTGACTTCTCCTCTCTTTTCTTCTCCCATCTCACCTCCTGTTGATTATCTTTAATACCATCACAGTGTGGCAGCATGGAGGCTCTTTAATTTATTCTGCTCCAAAGTAAACCTTTTGTGGGTCCTCCTAGGATAGGGATCATCACAACGATGATAGCTTTTTGTGTGTGTGTGCTTGTGTGTGTCAGTGAGGTTTTACTAAGGTAATTCTCAAATCTGCTGCTCTAGCATATTTTCAAATTTACTCTTCACTCCTGCAAACAAAACCTATAGCGCAGTAAGTTTATGTGTATTTGCACCTGTATGTGTACGTACCTCTGTGGGATTCTCCTCATTAGTTTTCACTACGTGCAATTCATATTAAAATTGGCTATGGATCTCTCTCTCTCTCTACAGACACGAAGCCAAGTGCAGCTCCTAGGCTCTTGAGTGGTTGTAGCGTTATGACGAGGACGCTGTATGCCAAACAGATTGCTGCGTCTTCAGTAGGTCCATATTAATAATGAAGCGACAGTTAAACCCGGTGATTTCCCTGTCCTAGCAAATAATAAGACAGTTATGATCAGATGTGCCAGGGAAGTGCACATTAAAACATACTGAATGACAGTCATTACCACAGTGGCAGATCTAGTCATTAAATGAATGACAGTAATAACTGTCATTGTAAAGCAGTATTTCTACCTGTTGTTTGGGCCTCATGCCCGTGCACTCGCACCACAATGGAGCATAGCGTTAGCTCAGGAAGAGCACTTAAGTTGAACTTGCATAAGCTGTTACATCCATACGTCATAATAACTGACCATATACAGACTATTTTTAATATTTGTGTGTGTGTTTGTTTTGTTTTTATTCATTTGTTTTGTGTTTGCTTTGATTCTATAGGGTTCCCTCGAAGTATAGAACCTTTAATGCTGTATCTAATTGTATAATCATTTGCTATAAATGGTCATTTCCTTGACAGATGTCTCACTGGACTGGAATAATTCTGTTAAACTGTTTTCATTGTTGTTGAGGTTTCAAGAGATGTGAAGAATTTGTTTGATGGACATTTAATGGTTCTGTTGGAATAAATTTAATGCGTCAAAATGACACATTTACCAATCTCCATGAGCAGCTCTGCCTCTGGCAGGCATCCTGCTCGGGCACCTGCTTTTGTGTTTGATCTGCGTTCCTGGTTTGATAAGCAGGCACGAATAAACCTGAGCCCAACAGCCGTCTATATCAATATTGACAAACAGTATACATCGACAGATATATAACAAAAGTAGCAGCTGTGAAATGCCAAAGATATTGCCATCAATATACTTGAGATAGTGTAAGAACAAGTATGCCAGTTCATGTCTTATTTTTCTTTATTGCATACTGAATAATTGAGTGTTGAAGATTTGTTGACAGATTTACCATTAAAGTTAATAGTGTGTGAGAAAATAATCTTTGTATGTGATGGCATTGCTCTCACTCGTGTGCATCCAGGAATAAAAAAAGCAACATTTTTACTTGCTGACAAGTTCATTTTTAAATTATAAAAGCTCAGGCTAAGCATGCCAACTAAAATAAATTTAAGAGATCTTATTTGAAAATGTGTTTATAAGAATATTATTGGAATATACTTTTTTTTAATTCACTCAAACGTGTGTTATTGGTTGGACTATAGAGTAAACCACACTCAAATCAAAATTAAGCAACATTTTGACCAATACTATGACAGAGTGCATAGACATAGACATATTTTGTTGCTCTGCTAACAACTTTTCGAAATTTTTCTGATGATTCTGTGTGGAAACTGGTTTGACAACAACACAGTCACATGATGAAAAATTCTGATGAAAGCTCAAAACTTCCACCCAGTTCTGATTACACTTTAATTATTCCTGTGTCTTTGAAATTGGAAGATGAGTGATAGATACAGCCTAAAATTATGCTGTGGAATTAACCGATTAAAACATAAAAGGGCTTGAGGCATTGTGTGCCAAACTTTTGGAAAAAATTCAAATTATTTGCTCCTGTAGTTGAGCCTCATGAATGATGTAAACCTCTCTAGTTAATCTGCGTCTTCCAGTCAGCCTCTGTGTGAAAGCCTCTACAGTTGGTTCATTCAACACAGGCTGTGCTCAATAGACCTCGCCTACAGCCTCACTGATATGGACCTGGCATTTACAGAGATAAAATAAGTGCTGCCCATTAATTCTGCTGCTTTGTCACTGACCCTCATGCAAGATAGTAGTGGATGAGATTGACTAGTTTCTATTTAATTATTCTTAGTTCATTGTCTTTTTCCAGTTGTATATCATTAGCAGTGAGTTAAGGAAGACTTGAGAATAATGAAACTGCAAGTGAACCAATTAAAAGTCTCTGTTTTTTATCTAAGCAGGATTTGTATGTGTTAACATGCTATCACATTCTAAAAACACAACTTTGTATTTGATAATAATTAAGCCAAAAAGAAATAATAACAGATGGAGCGCATTCATCTAAACACATAGTTCATATACTGCATAATGTAGCGGCTGCTGCTGTGTTTTCATAAGCACCATTTACTCTCTTCATGGTGGCAGAGTAAAAGAAAGACGTGTCTGATGTTGTTTATGGAAACATCTTCTAAGAAAGCAAAAGGAAGAAGCTTGACTAGTTCTTCCTTCCAGAGATCAATTTCTTGCCCTCAACAGGTCAAATTCAGAATTGATTTCTCTCAGTCCATTTTCCCACAGTGAAAACTCTCTGAAGCAGTAAATAACTTCCTCAACTAGAATGGACAGAACAAATACAGTACCTCCACATCGAGGGCTGCTTTAGCACTTTACTGTGTGCCTCCCTTGTGAACATTATTTCCATGAAGACTCTCTCTAACCTCTTCACGCTTAAGAAAATGTATGTCTACAGTTCTCAATTAGTAATGGTAATGGGATTATTATGGCCACAACACATAAAAAAAAAATCTTGCTTAAGAAAATGTATGTCTACAGTTCTCAATTAGTAATAGTAATGGGATTATTATGGCCACAACACAGTAAAAAAATGGATGTGGAGGCACTTTTTAATATTTGGCCTTCCGTTTATACATGTCAATGGGGAAGAGACACATTTCAATATATACTATATTCGTTATTATGTGGTAAGTTTTAGCTGTAACAGCTGTATTATTTGGTATGCATAAATATTCTACATCACTTTTGTTTAAGACTGTGAGTGGGTTAGACTAAAACTCAACAAAATATGCAGTGTCCTGGGTTGAAAGAAATGTTCCAGTCGGAATTATTATCCCACAGGGGCCCTGATGTCTGAGGATTTGGTTGTGTGCAGAGCCGTGTTATTACAACTCCTTCATCGTGACAAGGACTTACACATTTGCCAGCCTGCAGTCCAGTCATTGGGAGGAAGGCATTATTAAGCTTTGCCACCTGATGATGACAACCTCAAAGACAGCCAACATTTATTCAAGGCTGCTGCTATGCTCTGGATTGTACTGAATATCTGTGGCTAGTGATGAGTGGCTCCTTGTACTGGGGAGGTTTGGACTTTCTGTTCAGCCTCACGAATAGACGCATTTGTGAACATGATCAATGGACAGATTCTTGTTTGGTGGAATGGTACCAGGTACAATCAGGAAACAAGGCGCCTTACACAGAGAAGCAGCATTCAGTTATAATGCTCCATATATCTGGAACAAATTCCCAGATTTATTTTTTTTTAAATCAAGACTGAAGAATTTCTTTTTACCACTGCTTTTAATTAAATCAGAATTAAAGCTGCCCTGTTGTACCGAACAGGGCAGAATAGAATTACAAGTGTTAGTATCCCTGTTTTCTCATTTTAACTTATTGACATTTCTCATTTTAACTTGTATAAGGAATAAGGGTTAGAGTCTCTAAGTGTTAAAGAGTTACAGTCCCCTTAGGACTAGAGTCCCCTTAGGTCTAGAGTCCCTAAGTGCTAAAGGGTTAGAGTCCCCTCAGGGCTAGAGTCCCTAAGTGCTAATGGGTTAGAGTCCCCTTAGGGCTAGAGTCCCTAAGTGCTAAAGGGTTACAATCCCCTTAGGACTAGAGTCCCTAAGTGCTAAAGGGTTAGAGTCCCCTCAGGGCTAGAGTCCCTAAGTGCTAAAGGGTTAGAGTCCCCTTAGGGGTTAGAGTCCCCTCAGGGGTAGAGTCCCTAAGTGTTTTTGTATTTCCCTGTTTTATGTTTTAAAGCACTTTGAATTACCTTGTTGTTGAAATGTGCTATACAAATAAACTTGCCTTGCCTTCCCAGTGACATTTCTGAATGGGACAATTTCTTTATTTGAAATTTCTTTTCATGTGGTATATTGTTGCTTCTATCTCTGTAAGATCCTTCCTTCAAATCACTGGAAGCTAAACGATTCACAGCATGCCTTTTGTGTCAATAAACTGCTATATTGTTCAGTTCCATTTCAATTATGTGACCGTATGTGGTAAATGTGGATAAACCTTGACATAACTGGCAGATCAGAATTGCATTATTTTCCATGTTTCTCTATCTCATGCATTGAGATAGTTCACCTGCTCCATCGTTGAATCCATATATTTACCACTGTGTATTGCGAAATGTTTTAGAAAAATGAACAGTATTTACGGCCTGTTGTGCGTCTTTTACAGTTGATCTTCTCTTGTTTCTTTCTAGGTAAGACGGAAGTCTTTGTGCCCGTGCCTACATTTGAGTCTGTGTGTCTGTGGGCGTGATGTGTGTGTGTGCTTCTTCGTGTTCCTGTCTGCCAGAGGGGTAACAATATGACTGAGTTAGGAAAAGAAAGTAAGACACCCACAAACACACACACACATCCACAACTTGTTAAAGCTGCTTCCTGCATACTCATCTTTCTAACAAGACTTCCATCCTGATGGCTCTTTGATTCGATTTCTGCTTCAGTTTGTGTCGTTCCAAGCTGTTTGATTAAGATTTCTAATTAAATCAGCAGGATGTGAGGGAAATCAAAGCTGCTGAAATCGTGGTGGGTTGTAATGGCCCTTTTGAGAAGAAATCTCATTCAGAAGGTGCAGAAATGGTGTAGAACATGCAGATGGTGTAATGGCACCTGTGCAGCATACATTTTCGTAGAATAGACGTGCCTTAAATACCTAGTGACTTTGTCGGATAAAGCTTATAATAAAATAAAATGTGATGACTTTCATAACAAAACTGCTGCCATTCACTACACTCTTGCATTCATTCTTTCACTCTTTGGTGACCCTTGCATTCAGCAAACAGGAACAGAGTGGCTTAAAATACAACACCACACACTATGGCCAGAAACATGTGGTTGTTCTCTCAGTGCATTGTAAAGCTGAAGGCATCCTGAAGGTTTAAGTTTAGAAATGTTTGACTGATTCGCATTCACATGAAAGTTTATTGAGCATAAGGATATCTGTTAAAAATGTGCAAACTAAGGCATTAAGATGGAGATGAAGACAGTAGCACTGACATTGTAAGAACTAGGGAGTAGAACTGCACTTTGTGGTTTCTCTCTGCGTGGTAGTATTTCTCTTAAGGTCCTGACCCAGTTCAGTAAAACTGGACAGTTTTCCCTCTGGCAAGACCACTTACAGGCAGAACATTAATACAGTAAGAAAGACAAGTATTGGGTCATGCATATTCAGTGGAATTGTCATTATTTAAGTTATCCATCAAATACATGACTTTTTTTTAAAGAAAGTCAGTTTTTCTAGAAGTTTTTTTCTGCCATACGTGTGGGGCCTGTGAATGTGTACAAAAGTGAGTTGTTCGGTTTTAATCTTGAGCTACAGTTGCTCATACTGTATGCTGTGTTCAGGGCTTAGTCTTATCGCTGATACTCATCTACAGCTGTGATCTGCTTCACCAGAGGGGGGATCTCTGAGGGGTCGGCTGTACTATGATAGAGACATGCTGTGAAGCTGTGAGTGTTTCCATCTGTCACTTTGTCACTCGGCTCCTCATTTTCATCTTTCCCTTTTCTCTCTGCCACTTTCCATCTCTGTGTTCATTTTCATTTATCCCGCTTACTTTTTGTTTTTGTTTTTTTCTGAGCAAAATCTGCTTCATTCTGCCACCACCTATTTTGCCCAACTGTTATGAGTTCCTCCCACAGCATCTTTACTACATAGGGGCAGGCAGTTCTCCCCACTTTTGACAATTAATCTCCATTTATGTGTGACAAAACAGGATTTCCATGTCCTTTCAAGGCATTGGCAATGCTCACATGAGAGTCCAGTCTCTTCCTCTCAGCCTACTGAAGACTTATCCAGTTCTCCTGTTCCTCTATTTTCTCAACTCTCATATGTTAACTCTGTGCCTCATCCCTGATCAGCTAAAGACTTGTTTGATTGGCTATACAAAATCATTTCTACATTACGAAAATGACGGGGAAAGGACAGAAACAAGTACATAATGTTAATATTGTACTTGTGAATACATAATGGCAGTAATGACATTGATTATGGAACCTGGGATGAGATTTTGCCCTGCTCGGTCCTCTGACAATACATTGGGCCTTGGACAAATTTTAATTATCCTTGAAAGGATGTATCAAGTGACGCAGAAATCAAACCAGAGCCGGGAAGTTCAGTATGAAAAATCATCAATGCAATTAACTGGAAATCGCTGACTGGCATTCCGCTTTGAGGACTGCTCAGAGATAAATTGATCTTTTTTTAATGTGTCACCTTTAAATGCCTGCTGATGGCTTTAAGTGTTATTATTCAACCATGAAAAATTTCTGAAAAACAGACTTGAAGTGCTGAGCTTTTAAAACCTGAGTTTATCCCCCATAATGAATTTCTTATTTAATATATTTCTTAATATACTGTATTTAAAAGATGTTTTGCCCATTTTAACTCTCTAACTGTTATTACATTAGAGCAACAGAATTGGAGAAAACAGAGATAGAAACTTCAAAGCATTTACTCTATACATATACACATACATGTTCATAGCCCTCATCTCATTAATAAACTGTAAGTGGGCAATTTCTCAGGGCAACCTATCTTATTGAGTTCTAATAATATTATTTGATATATGAGTCCATTAACTGGAGCAGTAGTCTATAACTTACTGGAACATGAATATTCATGATGTGTAAAAGGCAGACAACATAAATTATGCTGATGGGAAAGTAGTGTTTGCCAAAACAGTTGCATTATTTTAAAAAGAAAGATGATTAAATCCTTAAAGTAAAAACTTAAGGTAGACGCTTTGGTCTTGAATTGAGTAACTTTGCATTTTTCTGCACTTTCTGAATTCCCCTGCACTCCTGCGTAGGCGTTTTGAATTATTCTGGTTTAATATATCCCTTCCTAGGTTGACACTGGTTAAAGCAATGCTAGGAGTTCAGCACATGGATCAAGTTCCATGGTCTGATATAATGCATGGTTGCACACTCACATAGCTCACTGGGACACTTAAATGGAAAAGAGCCATCATGAATGCTATTAGCTATTAGTGCACCTGTGCTTCTCCTCTGACAAGTCTAAATGTCTGCTATTAAAATGCACGGCACCTACAGTAGGGGGATCCTTACTCTTACTTACTATCTTATTTATTAGCTTGCATTTGTAAGAATAGCAAATTTGATGATGATAGAAGAATTTTTTAATGCAGTTATGTTGCTTTCTGCTCCAAATTATTCCAGAAGTCTGCATCAAGAGTGTTGCAAATAAAAATGTATGTTGTACCACCCAAGTGGGGTAAATGATCCTAACAGCAGGATCAGGAATATGAAAATCATGAACTGTATTAACACAGACTAATCTAAGAACTGTAATCAGGCAAAAATACAATGTGGTATCATCTGAATGTAGGGACTGAGGAATAAGGTAAATGTTCTTATAGCAGACATAGTTTCTTGGGAAAGGAGACCAAACAATGACAAAAAAGAAAGAACTCTATATACAATCCATTACTGTGTGTAATCTTGCAAGTTGAGGTCTCTTAAAAAGTACTTTCTCTCCATTACTTTCATACATTGTTTATCTTTTAAATTGAGGTCACAGTCCTTTTAACACTTTCTACATTAGCTCACCTTCCAGTGCAGTACTAGTATGTTACCATTCAACCATGCCTGATCAAACTTGAACTCATCAAGCAGCCTTGGTTTGGTTTACCCAAGTAATAAGCTCTCCATTCTCTGTAGACTTAAAGGGCAGTGAGCGTTAATGCCAGATGCTCATGGCACTCAGCTTTCTAATAGTGCTTCCCTATCCTTTTTTTCCGTCTCATCCTTCCTCTCACCTGCTGTGTCCAGAGTACGCCATCTCATGAGGTGAAATGCTGTTTGATGTTTTTTTTTAAATCTCAGTATGGACATTGTTGCTTTTCACCGTCGGAGTTCTGCTCCTGTGGCTTATATCTGAATCTGGTGTCCAGTAAAATCATAATAACAAAGCTTCCACCTTTAAAACTCCCATTTCTTTAAAATGGCACTCTTGTTGAATGAGATGACAAAAAGAGAAATTAAAGGAATAGGGGAACTGAATGAAAAATGAGAACTGATTGAAAGTTTGCATGCTAAATGGATGCTTGCAAGCTGAATACTGAGTGCAGAAAGACTTCACAACTTGGGGAATGGGACCATCTGAGAAGCATGTGAATGCATCTTGAGCCGCTGGTTGCAGTTTGCAACCCTCACCTCTAGATGCCACTAAAATTTACACACTGAACCTTTAAAGACCTTTTCAGTCTTTTCTCAATTAGTCTTTGTAATACTTATATAAATAACTGTACGATCCATGGGTCATGCAATGTACACACAAGGTGACATACTTACACCATGCATTATGGCAAATCAGTCACACACAGGTGAATATTTCACAATATGTTTGTGGCAGCTTTTATTTAGTGCATGTGTATAGACCTTTCTCAATACAAATGAACTTTATTTTTATAGCACCTTCCCAAAACAAGGTTTACATAGTACTTTAAAGGGTAAAAACTTCAAACAGGACTAATAAAATTGTTCGTCTTAAAAAAAAAAGAATTATAACATCCTCAATGAAATAATAAAATGAAGCAATAAAGCATAAAACACAGAAATAGAGCTTGGGCTAACCTGCTCCAGGCTTTAAAAGTGATAAGTACAATTTTAAAATGAACTCTAAAACTAACAGGCAGCCAGTGCAAAGATGAAAGGATAGGTGTAATGTAATCTTCTGTTTTTCTGGTGAAAATGTGGCTGTGTAAAAAGTGGGGTTACTGTCATCAAAACAATAAGGTTTCTACACTGTGGAGTAATAAGATTGTTATGGCTTGTATTAGGTGGTGATGGCAGGTTAGGCTTGGTGTCAGTATGGGACAGGCAGGTTGGAGCTGATGAGGTCTGGGTTCCAAAGCAATGTAGTAGACAATCCAGGAAATGTTAAACACCGTCTTGAATCCAGTGATCTTGAGAAGAGAAGAGACGCAATGAAGGCTACTCACAAGACCAGCAAAAGGCAATACTTTAAACATAGGAAGCTAGAAATTAGAGCTGGCCTGAAGTACTCCATGAACTGAAGTTGGAAGGAATAATCTGGCGCCAATCACAGGAAGCCTGGGGTCTTCATGCCATGGATTGATGAGAGGATTGAAACCCGGTGTGGAGCTCAGCCAGGTGCCTTGATTTCTGTCACGCCCAAAACACAACTACACACACAGACAGACTAAAGGGAAGGGAAACACAGAAAAATCCCAGAGCCACAGCACTGGATGTGAAAAAGATGGTAGTATGAACCTAGTATGTTTGTAATTTATGTATCTCAATCTTTTATGAATTCAAATTAATGTAAATTGTGAGGCATCCATTTATCTGTCCTCGAGACAGTTTATAAGCAAAAAAACAAAACCAACAACATTGAAGTTATTGGTGTCACAGCTAAGGTAAACCTGGGGTATTATTTGGGGAAACTGTTGCGTGATTGTATGAGATGGCAGCATGGAAATGGTGAACAGAATCGGGCTAAGCACCAAACCCTAAGGACCCTTACAAAGCACCATAGAGGTGTATGACCTAGATTCAACAATACTAACACGGCCGTGTAGTGTGAACTAGGCTTAAGTCCTGTCTGTAAGGTATGAGTTAAACCATTCAAGTGCTGTGCCCCTGACACCCACCCATTGCTCTAAACAGGAAAAGATGATGGGGTGATCAACTGTGTCAAACACTGCACTAAGATCTATTACAAAAATGGATGTCCAGCGTCAGAAGCTAAAAGCAAGAGAAGAGATCAAAGCAAGTCGATAAACTAACAGGGGATCTACGGGTAAGGTAATAGTCTGACAATTTTGGGAGATCTTTTAAGTCAAAAAGTTTAAAATCTCATTGCAAGTTTCAAGAGTAGCTTAGTGGCACTACTTGAAATGTTAAAAAGCACATTGGTGTTAGAAATATTTGATTAAATGAGATAAGATAAGTAGACATGTCTAGAGTTTTTAATCCCTGGGTTAAAAAGCTACATCAGAGCCTTTAGGTCCTCATGGTGACCGGGGATTTTAAGCTTGGATATTTATATTTATCCAGGACTGGGACATGTGTTTGGCTTTCCTGGTTTTTAATGGTGCAGCTTCATCAAGGATGGATCAATAAGGCTCTATCTCACAAGAGACAGTATTAAAGGCTTTGCTAAAAATATTGGCAGGCGGAGGTAGAATTAAAAACTCTACACCATAACAGTGTATGTGATAAGCTAAAACAAGTAGGGAAAAACAAATTAAAACATATAATAGTGATCTGAAATACAAGGATCAGAAAATGTCAAGTTAGTAAGATAAGGACATTTTGACACATCGCAAAAACCTAATCTGCTATCATGTCAACTGCTGGCTGACCACTATTGACGGAAAGTTGTTATTAAAATGGTATCTAATAGACCACACTGACTGAAAAATATAACAGCGGACACAGGGAATACAATTTCATAAAATTACATTTGTTGTCATTTTACTGCAGTGGCATTGAGCTGTGCCTTCTTCATTATCTGACTGATGGAAGTGTTTGTCAAAATAGAACTGCAATACAAAAACTGGAAATTAAATTATATTGAAGGGACCCTTGTTTTTTAAAAACTGATCTAAATAGAATTTATGGTTACATGAATGCCTGTGAAGAGAAAAATGTTTAGGAGAGCAGTTGGCTTGTTCCCAATCATGATCGTGATTTCTACTTGACATTATGTTTAAAAATGTTGTATTGTTCAAATCACAACACTAAGACACAATGAAGACCTTTTTAATCAAACTCTAAGTTGGAAAGTGAACTCATCCAACACAGTTCTCTTTTTCCACTCAATCTCAGTACATTTCAGCTGCTGGCGATGTAATCCTCATTGTTTCTGTGTAAATAATAGTGAACCCTGTTATAAATTATAAACTGCAGTGGGACAGTTGAGTCTCGACAGAGTTATGTCTGGAGAAAACTGTACTGTGTTCAAATGGAGTGAAATGCTAAAAAACGTTCACAGGCTCATCATTGATTGAGTACAGAGCTGGGTGTCGGAAGAAAGAGCCAAAAAGGAAAAGAGAAAGTGCAGTAGATTTCCATTATACCATAGCCATGGAAAATACGTCTTTCTGATTGGATACCATGTCTTCTTTAATAATAGTGTGAAAGGAAATCACAAACAAAGAATCCTCAATTCTTAATCAGCAGTAATCAGCAATAGTGTCCTTTTCAAATGAGCCAAACTGGTAAGACACTATTAACATGTCCAGTACTTTTGGGTTATATTTATTTTGTATTTTAAAGTGGAAAAAGAGGTTGTTTTCCACAATTTAAAATATGCATCTCTTCCAATAGAAATTAATTAGTGGGGACATTTAAAGAGAAAATTCACTAAATACACTAAAACTGTCACACCTGTGATTTAAATTATACCTTGTGATTTTTGAGAGCACTCTAGTACATACATAAGAAATAATGCACAAAAGAGATTCTAATCATTAGCTAAATATATATGCAATTAACAACAGCCTCCTGAATATTAGGTGCACTGTATACAGTGTCAGAGGTTCATTTGTAGTGGGTTATTTTTGGTCTCCATCTCCCATCAGATTATTAGCCTTTCAGAAGAGTCTGATACTTTGCACCTTTGTTGCCTTGTTGAAATATCTCTTCTAGCACCGACAGATAATATGATTCTTATTCAAAGCAGCTGAATTGATAATCTCATTAGACTATAGGAGGGTTAAGCTGTGATGTGATGTATCTTCAGTCATCCCAGCTCGCTGCAGGGTGATCTCTGTCTCTGCAGAGCTGTATAGCTCTCTACTTCATATTCAATTCACTCTTTTCCCACCATCCTTAACACTGAGACATTCACACTTGTGCTTTTTACAGTGCAATTGCAACCTAAGGATGGTCATACCTGTCAGTTGATCTATGCGTCCAACACTTTGTTTCAGAACGGGATAAAGACAATTTCAACTGATTCTGTATGCATCTCAACCGTTACTGTTCGGCCACCCTAACACCAAGTGTTCACCATGCACATGAGTTGTCTTATAGTCTAAGATTGCTGTGGAATGTTTTAAGTAAATTTTTGCTTCCAAGGGAATAATCCCTTTTGATTTCAACAACCCTTCCTTTAGTATCATCTTCAGAACAAATCGCACATTTGCACAGTGTTTATGTTCATCTCATAGAAAAGTTTACCATTCAAATAGATTAGATAAACTGGCTTCTCTGTTGAAGATACATCTAGATTTATGCAGTGACAATGCCCTTTTTGGTTGATATCTCTGGCTCTGCCCTTTTCTTCTCCTCTCTCCTGTTCAACATCCTTCCCCTCATTCTCCATCCTCTCCTTCCCCACATTAATACTTCAAAAAAAACAGTCTGGTAATGATACATATCATATTTTAGGGAGCCCAGATATTCTCAGATTTTTTTCAAAAATCACCTTGGGTTTATGTTAGGTAGAGATGTATGAGGGCTTGCTGGAGCTTGACGTTGCTCAGTTACAATGATCCACTCCACTGGGCTGAAGGAAGCTATTGTGAACTCCAGATTAATAGCAGTGACACGGACATGCCCTTCAGTCCCCCTCAGATCTCATCAAGTCTGCTTTCAGTTACTCAGTAGAGGGAAGTAAAGACATTTTGGTCTGAAAGGCGAGAATGCAGGAGTGTGCTTAAAGGGGAGGGAGTGTGTACTGGGTGAGGCTGGGCTATAGCTTATTTCTGTGTCTGCATCAGCCCTTATATTAATCATATTCATGCTTGGTGGCGTAAAATAATTTCCCTGTTCTCTTTAGTGATGTTTATCTGCTCAGAGAATTTATCATCAGTGGACATGGATTTACTGCTCATGTCCTTCCAGCTGAGATGGAAGATTTAGAGCTCATTGTGAGTCGTGTATAAAAGAGCTGCACGGACTGTTTACTACAGTCTGCTCACCTCAACTTTAATTCAGATATTCATGAATCTTTTTCTGAACTGGGGCTGTGTATATTGTTGTGATTATGCATGCAATCTCTCACACAAAAGACTGGAGATTTAATCACACACATAAAGAGGATCATACTTCAAAGAGAGATAGAGCAGCAGGGAGAGAAAGACTGAAAAATGGTCACAGTCTTTTGATCTTAATGCAGTAATGCTGTATGTATGTGCATCTAATCAATAATGTCTTTTCCCTGATCTTGTTTGATAGCATAATGGCACTGCACTGTTTGATAGCTTCTAACACACTCCCACAAGGGTTCGACAAAGGCAAGTATGTTGCTAAGCAACATAATTAAATAGTATGGGTGGGCATCAACTATTGGCACATAGGTTAAACTACTTGTCATTAGTCACTGATGGTGATAAACATTTATATTTGTATTTCCATTTTGTGTACATTTGTTGATTAATGTGTCCAGTCCATAAATTCAATGATTGCAGGAAAGGGTTGCACACTTCATCAGTGGTGTGCATCAGGACTTGACAGAATCACTTCCGTCATTCCTCCAGTCAGTGCATGCTGTTGTAGTGACATTGCGGTTACATTGAAGCAACACAAACATATTGGATTATATAAGAGTGTCTGACTGTCCGTCAGTCGGTCCACTACTTTGGCCCAGACTGAAATATATCAACTGTTTGATAGATCCTGTTAATGTTTTATAATTTACTGGATGGATTGGCCCCACATTTTGTAGATACATACATTCAAATCCCACTGACTTTGGGGACCTACTGACTTTACCTATAGTGCCACCATGAGGTTGCCATTTGTGGTTTTGGAGACAACTATTGGATGGATTTCTGTGTACATTCATGTCACCCTCAGGATGACATTGGTATTGCATGTCTTTTTATCTAGCACCACCATGAAGTTAACATTGTTTATTTATTTATTTATTTTGGTTAAATGTCTTAACAACTATTGGATGGATTGGTGTAAAGTTTGGTATAGATATCCATAGTTCCCAGATGATGGATCCTTGTGACTTTGGTTCTCCCCTAAACTAAACATCTACTGGATAAATTGGCCTAAAATTTTGTGGTTTCCAAGTCAGTGTGTCCTAAATACCCTAACGATCCCCTAAGTTACCCAATGGCACCGCCATGTTAACATGTTTAGGGTGGTGAACATGGTAAACATTAAACCTGCTAAGCATCAACATTTAAGCATGGTCCTTGTGAACATGTTGGCATGCTGATGTTAGCAGTGTGGCATTGTTTGTCAGTGCCTTCCAAAATTTTTTATAATTAACTGTTAATTAGTGCCCTGGGCTATATGCAGGGCACTGGCACAAGTCATTAGGGTCTGGTTAGGGATAGCTACAATTCTGAGAAAAAAAGTCAGAATTCTGAGATTAAAGTCAGAATTCTGTCTTTAATCTCAGAATTCTGACTTTTTTGTTTTTTGGAATTTAGTGAAACGATTGATGATGGAGGAAAGTTTTATTACTTCTGTTGTTGGGGGTCTTTAGTATAAGTAGTTTGTGGCTTTTACATTACCAGCCCACCAGAATAAAGCTAGCAGTTTATTTTAGGAGCATTTTTTGTAAAATTTATTGAAATTCCCTTTACTTCCCGTCGTCAATCAAGAAAACAAAGGCTCTGACACAAAAATGAGTGCTCTATCTGTGTCGTGTATTCATTCATTCCTTTCCTTCTTACTTTTGTTTAATTCCTCATCAACATAAAATATTGTCAAGCTAAATGTTTAATGTTTTTGTTCAATAGTTGTGTTCAACCTTTTGCCCTGCATCAAGAATCTCAATGAGATTGTGAGAATAATATAAACCAATATATTGTGTTTTCAAACATCTGTTTCTTAGCCAGCTAGCTGGTTTGCTGGAGTGCTTTTAGTACACGCTACTGTAGTAGATGTCAGAAATGAAAAAGGGTAGCAAAACAGATCACATTTTCAAATATCACTCAATACTTTAGAAAATAGAAAGCCACTAATCTCAAAACTGAAGCAGAGTTCATTTATTTCTTGATGTTTTGTGGATAAGAATTGGGTATAAGAGATGGAGTTTTACTCCTGCTACTGGGGTTAAAGCAGATAAGAACCAATAAAACACTCCGGTTGTTGCTCTGTGGCTGTAAACCTGTAAAGAGAGAAGAATGAGTTTTACTGGAGTACAGTCAGAGCATTGGAGGGAGACAGCAAAAGATCTGAAGATACTGAGCTGTTTTTTGTCATTTGTTGTTGCTGTAGAGAAGTGTACATATACACAGTGATTTAGACTATTCTGACAATTTCATACTGCAACATTGATTTGCAGACTAAATTTTCCTTTTCAAAATGTAAAACACCCAGATAAAAACACAAATCATGTAATGAGAAAACAGCCATAGCATTACATAGCATTACAAGACTTCACATAAAGTGTTTATGCATGTGTTCTTGTGTTTGTCTATTAATAAGGGTTTGAACCCAAAAAGGCTATCAAAGTGTTTACACAGTCTGCTTTTCTCACTTTACTACAGTTCCAGTGTCAAAATCAGACTGCAAACATTATTTTCATGGTGATTTCAGACATGGCAATACTTTCTTCTTTGTACAATCCAGAATATATGACTTATTTGCCCTTAGCACCATTACTTATGAACTATAGATTCAAAGGAAACACTGTGTGCCAGTGCACGGGTGCTTGATCTGAGTGTCCCTCCTTTATCTGATTGCTATAGAGGAATGAGGTCATCCTTCTCTTCCATGGACACTTTCCCTGTAATGGTTCTTCACAAAAAAAAGGAAAGACAAGAGGCAGACATGATTACTAGTTATTTGTTTCTCTGAATGTAAGAGCGGGGGCAGACTATTGAGATTCAGCCATCTTGCTGATGGCCAGATCAGAGTAGCCAGCAGATTTTCAATGACTAAAGTGATGCAGCTATAACACTGCTATTGATTCAGCAGAAACAAAGTCCAATCAGGAGTTAAGTTAGCTTAGGTAAGCTAGGTTAGGTTAAAAAGAATCAGTGTCGACTATTGGTTTCACAAGGGAAACGATCACCAGTCTTCTGGATGAAAGTCTTGTGATTCATTATGTGAACTTTTGCAGTAATTTATACCAGGCCTACTGTTAGTGTTCAGAATAACTCTAAAGAGGTATCCAATGCATTATTGCCAAGAGGTCTTGACCGAGCGCCCATATGTAACGACTCGTGAGAATTGATTGCCTTATCGTCTGTGTATCAGCTACATTGGCCATTCCTGCTTTATTTTTATTTGCTTAGGGCTTTTACACATATAGAAGTGCGTGTGCCATGTTGCACAGGAATAGACTGAATTAGAGATTGGACTTCATATCACAGATACTGACACATTTAAGTCATCGATGTATAAAAGTTCAGACGAGTGTCAATATAGTTTTCAATTCATTTTAAAAATGTATATTATTTCCTGTACCTCTGTACATAACAAGCAAAAGGGATTTTGCTTCAGAAGATGTTCTTCCTATTCATTAAAATGAAATAAAATATGGGCCTAATTTCTACAAATGGATTTCAAGGGTTTCTAGACGAGTGTAATTCAGGAAGTAGCTTTTGTAAAACACTGGAATGTCCGAGGTAAAGAACCCTACGAAGGCTCTTCCATAGTTGCTCTTATTAGATCATAATGCACTTTAGAGTCCCATTGGGCTAAAGTGATCCAAACAGCCATTCATAGTTTAGTGTATTATGTGATTTTTCTTAAAAGGGTCAAGAGGAAAACTCCAATGCGATCTCTAATTGAATCTTTAATTACCATTCGTTATATGCCCAAGCAGCCACAGATAGAAGGCCAGATTCCGTTTTACAGAATCCTTTTGTATTCCTGATCATTTGATCATGTCACTTTTCTAATTTTTTTTATATAATGACTCTGAAGTGAAATAATGTTGCAAGCAGAGGAAATAATTACTGCACCGCTGTCCATTTTTAAAGAAAACCCGAATTTATATGGGTGTGTTTTGTTCTATTTGTTGTTTGTTCTGTCAAAGTATTAATATTATTAGTTTCCAACATCATGGTATTGTTGCTATAAATAAAATATTAGCACACACAAACACTATTCATTTAAAATATAAGGCACATAGTTAAATCTATTTGGGACCAGCATCCATTTCAGCAGCATTGGATTTTGTGCCGACATTCATGAATCCCAAATGATTAAGCATAATAACTTACTGTGTCTTACCATGTCTTTTCCACCAGCAGGTAAAAATGTTCACTTGTTCACATCCTGAGAAATATCTAAAGTCTATTGGATGGATTGGCACCACATTTTATACAGACATTCATTGTTCCCACGCGCTGAATCCTGCTGATTTTGATGACCCCTGACGCTTCCTTTAACACCACCATGACGTTAACATTTGTGGTTTTGAGTGAAATGTCAAGTATTAGATGAATATCCATCACATATGGTACAGACATTCATGTCCATCTCAAGATTAATTGTATTAACCGTGGTATTTTACATGACATTTCCTCTAACCAGCAGTTTGACATTTTTGACTTTTACTGAGATATCTTTACAACTGTCTGATAGATTGGCATGAAATCTGTTACAGATATCAGCTGTGCCAAACTGATGAATTCTGATGTCTTTGATGATGTCCTGATTTTTCCTCTAGCACCACCAGCATGCCAGAGTTTTTACTTATGCTCGGTCTGAACTTTACCTCCATGAATTTGCACAAACTTTTGCCAATAAGAAAGGGACCTCTCTGTGTCAGTAGTGGAACATAAGATGACAGGCAGCATGATAACAGGGCAAGAGGGTTTCCTTCTATCTTATTCAGATCTCCCCGTCTTAACAGTGTGACCTGTAAAATTTCTCCACCATAGACTTGCACTGAATTCAATCGCAAATATACGGAACTAAGTACATGCCGCGTTTGCTGCAATATCGTTAGCACAGTATCTTTTGTGAATCAGACATTGAGGCAGGGCAGATAGGGGTGGTGATCCATTCTTTGTAAATTTGCCTCTTGTTTCATGTATTTCTCTATCTTAACCGTTACAAAACAAATAAAGAAGTAAAGGGGACATAGAGGCAGAGATATGTGGACAGCAATGGTTTTATCCTGATCTTGTTTCCTTTGAAGACAATAGGGTTTCTCCAGCAGGATGGCAGTATTAAAAAGGAAAGAAATACAAGGTACAATACCTTCTCCTGCCACAGCTCACCAGGTTTAACAGCTTTACCATCATTGCTATGACCTTGGCATGGTTTCTGCTTGATTAAGTTGTGGGATGGAGAAAGTTGAGAGTCCTTCCCAACAACAGAGACATCCAAATGATGCTGTTAATGAAAATATTTTTCATACTATACAGAAATACTTCCCTACCATGCTGTATCCATAAAAGAGAGCAAGTATTGATATAGGGTAGGAGTAAAAGTAATGACATCATTGATGGTTGTTGTATAATCCTGGACTACTACCAAGATGAGTCCTAGTCTGTGATCATATAAGCTCAGCAAAAACAGTGAAATTACCTGGAAAAATAGCAGAGTTCAGTCATTTGATTACTTTAAATTGCTTTTATTTTAGGAAGTGAGACTGAGTACATACCATTATCTCTCTAAAATACATAAACAAGGCTAGTATAAGAGCAGAGTACAATTTTCAACAGCAGATTCGGGGCTGCCTGTGTTCCCATGCTGCAGTCTTCTCTCTCGCTCTCTCTCCTCTTTCAGATAGTGCTGATTGTTAATGCATTTCCTTGTCGGATGAGTAGTACTCTACACTGAATAAAACTTTCATACAAAGAACAGAGACACACTAAAGCATATGCTGTGGCACAGAT
>JAPMOB010179045.1:0-10979 GCA_029875015.1 Lepomis gibbosus
ACTGGTAATGAAATTTTAAAAAACTAGGTGTGAAAAAACATTTTCGCTAACAGAAATTAAAAAAAAACAGGCTTTACAAAATTGATTACTAACTGAAACTAGTCTGTTTGCAAAAATAACTAAAATAAACTAAAATGAAATAATATACGTCTTTAGTTTTCATCTTTGTCAATTTATTTCATAGGGCTTACATAAGCCTAGTATTTTGGGTGGATATGAAATGTATCTTCCAACTTAGCTGTGCTAGTTTTAGTCCTGCACCTTTCCTGACATGGCAGCAAAAGTCTGTAGAAAGCGTCCCAAGAGTCCCAAAGACTAAAACTAATACTAAACTAATAAAAACTAAAACCCACTTTCAAAACAAAATAAAACTAAACTGAAAATGAAATCAAAAAGTCAAAAACAAATAAAAAATAATGAAAAATGTAAACTATAACAACCTTGGTCTGAGGAGTACCTTTGGGCTTTGTAAACCAAAAAGGTTTTAAACCATGAGATGTGGTGCAAAGCATTTAATCAGTTTGTCTGTGCCAACTCTAGCTCTTTGAGTTTGGCTCGGTGTGTCACGAGTCTGGAGAAAGGTTACTGGGTCATGAACAGTGCAGAAGTGTTCAGGCTCACCGTGAGAACATGGCAGGACTCTGAGTTTGTCACCTTCTTCATATTCGTCCAGGCAGATGGCACATACATCATAGTTGTCCCCTGGGTCAAAAAGACAGGACATATTCATCTACTGGCTGCTTTTAACTGAACAATTTTGCAAGAAAAGTTCTTTACTGATTATTTCTAATTGGCCAGTGGAAGTGCATTATTGTCAGATACCTGTATGGCTCTGACACTGCAGACTCATCGCAGCTAAAAAGTCATACTTATAGCTGGGAAGCAACTGATAACAGCTGTTCATAGGGTTCAGATATTCTGAGTAGTAACTGTTATTCCAACATTGAATATAATGCCAACCCCAAATTTCCACTTTCACTTGCGTCACGTGGCCGCGGTATAACTGTGATAATCCACTATGACCCATGCAGTTATGAAAAATAATGCATGAAATTAGGGCTGATAATGGTACATATTGTTCTATAATTACATTATATCACATTGTACTGTGTATGTAGAAATGAGAAGGCAAATATCAGAGGTTTTGGAAATGTGCATGTGTCCAGGCTTATGAGTCAACACAAGATTGATCTTTTTATTTATGTTTTCCTGTTGACGTCAGGTGGGACCATAAAGTGTCAGGCAATTAGTAACTCCGGCTGCCTCAACAAGTCTAATTTCCTTCAATTGTGTCAGATTTCCAAATATGCAGTCCTCACCCTGCAGGGAGAATCACTGCTAAACCCGCCAGTACTGCATTTCCTTATGTTACAGGACGTGCAAAGTCTCTCTGTGCGCTAAAAGCTTAGGAATTTATCAACGCACTCCCTTTCAAATTCCACAGCGTTCTTCTCCTTTTTCCTTCCCTTCCTCTTCCCTGCCCGGGCTGGAAGGAGGGAGGGAGTGGGGCTGTGGGCCGGTGTGTTTATGTAAGCTCTAAATGAGCATGTTTTCCCCCGACTGGGCTCTCTGTGTCCGTGCCAGGGCTGCATGTGACCGTATAAGGATGGGGAGTCACATCGAACAGGGCCCCACTCTCCCTCCTCCTCTTTTTCTCTGTCAGCGTCAGCAACTTCAATTTTTTTTCCAACTCTGCTCCCTCTTCCTCTTCACACACATCTGTTTTTTCCTCTCCTAAACATCTCCCACATGCCCCCCCCCACACCAAAAAAATCTTTCATTTAGCTAACACTTGTCTTTCTTTTTTTGACATTAGTCTGGAGTAGCCTCCATCTTTTTCCTCTCCCAGGACAGCGCTGGACAGAGAAGGAACGTTTGTGCAGGCATGGATCCAGTATACACTCAGGAAATGCTGAACTGTGGCACTAACTGAGCTATTCTGAGTGGAGCACAGAGAAAACTTGGGTTGTACTGTCATAGTTTGGGCCATCATTCCTCAATGTAACAAATCACTATACTCACCGAGGTAATTGGTGAGATCTGGAAATGCGGCAACATCACTAAAAAATAAATAAATAAAGGGGGCAAGAAACACGAGTGCTGGTCAGACGATCAAATGGGTAAGCAAAAGATAATCTGCCTATACTGTGTTGTAAACACCCATCACAGTTTACTAACAAATTTCCTGGTTCAACTTTGACTGAGTGCACTTGCAGCTCCCTGGGACCGGGCCACTTTGTTGTGTAAAGCTTTGGGCTCAGGTCAATTTTAGTTATTTTGAAATGTAATTTATTAGGAAATTTCCCTCCTTCTCTATCGGAGTCTGTAAATCATCCCTTGTGTCATGTGTTGTGAGGAGAGAGAGTGTAGCCGAGGTGTTACATTAGCCTGGCGAGCAAGCAAACGCCTGGCCAGCAAATGATGCAGTATATAGCCCTGGGACTCGAGGTTGGGTTCAGGTCGCAAGTTTGGCAGCACCAATCAACTTCAGTTAGGTCGGATCTTAAAGACAGGCCAGGTTTGTTTGGCAAAAGACATTGTGGGTCTACTAATAGTTTTAACGTCAAATAAAGTGATTTGGATAATCTGGCTAATCTGACTTGTTTACAACCTGGCTGACCATTTGACGCCATTGTCTAATTAGACTTTCTTGTAGCGATGGTACAATGTTATCGTAACTGATGAAAATCACAGCCACATCCTCTTGTGTTACTATATAGTATTAGTATAATCATGTATTCTATATAGCTATTTCAAACTACATAGATATAGAATAACATTGGTATTTCATCAGTGTCATATGTCTCATGCTAGGTCAAATTGTTTAGTTAGTCTCTACTCATCACCAAGATTAATGTGTGCACTTTCAGTGAACCTGCCCACAAGTGTGTCTTTACACAATAGTGTTATTTAAGACTAACAGAAGTGCACCAGTTGACTGCAAAACCTAAAAGAAGACTCAAACAAATTCAGGACTGCAGTGAGAAGCGCACAGCGCAGCGTTCTGCAGCAGAACATAATTCAGTCTAGTCCGGTCATCCTTCGTCACGGAACAAATTACACCACTCCTGCTGATCAAAGAGCCGGCTGTGGACATTACCCACTCCTCATTTCTAGATGCTCCTACCAGGGATCAGCTTTAGTGATGGCATTGCTGTGACCTTAACATATTGTTTTAGACACAATAAAGCGAATATTTGAAATGTGTATAAATTAGAAGAATGTGGAAAAAACAACCTAATAAAACCATTTCTATCAAATTGTTTGCAGAGGTGATATATATAGTAGATGCCTGATGAAGACTGTTACTCCTCTCCTATCAAGTCTAAATATCCTATGTGCATTTTTGTGTTTTGAGCCAGCTTCGAAGTTCTGTGGTAAAATACCTTTTTCAAGGCCAAAACATTGAAAACATCTAGTTCATGTTTTGGCAATGTGTCCACTTTTCAAACACTGGGAATCCCTTACATTTACATTTTGGGGCCAGTAGCACATCGTAAACGGACTCGCGAGCCAGTGCAGCTCTTCTCCCCTGTACTTTTCATTAATCAGACAGCCAGCCAACATGCCTGGCTCTCAGAGGAACCACGCTGTCCTACTGACCTTAAGATGAGCAGAGAACGAGAGTAGCAGCGCGAGAGTGAGCAGGGTGAATGAAGGAGAGGGTGACAGAAAAAGCGAGAAAAGGGGGAAAAAAAGCTGCACAGTTCAACACTGCTTGAGCCGACCAGGGCAACTGGCACTGAGGCCAGTAAACTAAGAGACAGAGAGAGCTCCTCTGTATTGACATCAACATGCCTCACACACCAACGGCTGAGACACTGCAGCTGCTCTGATCAGTGTGTGTGTGTGTGTGTGTGTGCGCACTCAGCTCCCTGCTTATGGTTTGGAAGCAGACAGCCCCGGGGACTGGTGGAGTGACTCATCATACACAGGGAGGGATCAAACTAGAGGTCAGAGGTCAGAGGGAGAGCCTCTCCCCCTCGCTTCCTCAGCCAGTTGGAAGTTCGGTGTGTGTGTGTTTATGTGTTGTCAGTTTCTGGCTTCAACTTCTGCTAGTCGCCGGTTGCTGGCAAAACTCTCCACCCAGAGGCCTAAAACTCACTGTCAAACATCAGGCGTACAGCCTAAGTGGGGATGACGCAAGGCTGTGCAATAAAACCAGCGCATAAGTCAAGTTAATGACAGAGCGGTGCTGTACGCTGACAGGCATGGCAGCTGGTATTACATAATCCTGTACATTGACACAGATCTTATGTTGAATGCTGCTGCTCAGACTGGCATTGTGTGCCAATTACACGGGTACCGTGGTTTTCATTAAGGCATTGTGCACAGTCCATACAGACACCCTTTGTGTTGGCTACTATTCATTTCAGCCTGTGCACTCTCCATTTCCATACATGCAAGTCTGACATTATCCAACGCTTACCATCGCCACCTCTGCCCCACATCTATATAAAAATTGTCAGCTCGCCAATTGCAATAATAATAATAGAATATAACTGGCAAATATTAAAAGGTGTAAATTAAAAACATGCTCAACAACAGCAGCAAAAAGAAATATGTGGAAAGGATGTGAAAAAACAGCTCATTGAGAGTGAAGTGTTTGCAGAGTTGATAGATAGATGTCTGATTTTGCCAGTCTAAGCTCCTCTGCCAGAGAAGGTAGATGGTGGGCAGATACAGGTCTCATCAGCAGAAAGGCATCCTGCCTGCACGCTCAGCTGGCTAGCATCTTCCCGAAATGACTTCACTCACCCGGAAAAAATATCACACTATGTTTGCATGTATAAATTCTCCTGAGTCACACTAATGCAGTGTAGAGGACACATAACAACCACGATAGCCTATAACCTTTACTATAACCAGCCGAATATAACCATAGTGCAGATTGATAAATAAATTCATGATGATGCATGGATTTGGGTTTAATGACGGCCGCCATTTTGGCTGTTACTGCAGGCAGAAAACAGCTGACATTAAGCCTTACTATCTTTTGAATTAAACATTAAATATACACATTAGAAAAGGAAAGTGAAATAATCTTTTCTCAATGATAAAATGTATTGGGTTTCAAGAGACAAGTTGGGAGCCACTTCAGTACTGTCCTTGGAGCCAGCATCTAATGGTTACTGTAGGAACTGCACCTTCAGATGTTTGCATAATGGCTTTAAAATGCAAACATGTTGATTTAATGCTGAAAACCTTTGCAGCACACTATTTGCACTTGTGCACTTTGCACTTAGAAATATTTAAATAGAAGAAAAATGGTGGGGGGATAAAATTTCACACTTTGTGCTCTGTGATCTATTCTGCACAAAGTTTCAATTGCAGCCTTAAAAGCAGCACTAACACAGCAGCACAGCGTTCTAGTTACGGCTGCATCTGTTCAAAGCCCACCAGAGTCCAAGCTCAGCATTATCTGTTGCAGCAGAGGCCAACAGGGCCATTAGGCATCCTTCCCACACACACGGACGCACGCACGCACGCACGCACGCACGCTCTGAACCCCAAGTTCAGGCACGCTGCCCAAAAACGTCAGGATGGGAATTGGAACAAAGCGAGTCTCGAGCGTCAGAGTGACTCGTGTGGCACTAAGCTGTACCAAAGAAATGCTACAGCTAAAAATTCCTCGTGTGTCACAACATGGGGCTCATGAAAAAGAGACACACTCAGCATGCTGTAAACAAAGACCCCTGGTGGTGTGATGAGCTCCTGTAACGGCAGCTTTGTGATTCTAGCTTGTCATTGTTTCTGTATACAGATATACAGTGAGCCTGTGATATTTTTAGCTTCCGCAAGGCCACGTCTGTCCATGTTTCATACAAAAGAGCCAGATGTTACCAAATTATCTTAAAAGAATGCACTCCTATAACACTGTCGGACTCATGATGGACGCTTTGTTTATTAAAGAACCATAAACCACAATTCATTTGTCAGACTTCATGCAGCTCCCTTGCAAAGCCTTATGCAACCCTTTTTCACATACCTTCTGGTATAAACACACACCATCTCCGGTGCATGCCTTGTACCTCCTAGCAACTTATTTAGGAAAAACCTTATTGGTGAATAGTACATCAGCCATTATCAAGTTATTGTTGTCATTTCTCTGACACTACGTCGATGAAACAAAAAGAAGCCATTCCTGTTATTCGAGGCCTTACTCTCACCTGGCATAAACACCTGCTAATAAAGCCCCTTAGACAAAAGAGGCACTGTCACTCTAGTCTCAGGCCCTCCCATGCTCAAACCAGTGCGCTCGATACCTTGCCAAGCTAGCATTGCTCCAGAGTGCAGGGCTTAAAAGGTGATTAGGTAGAGATTTGGAGTCCCCTTCCTGTGTCGCCAAACGCTCTGACTCAGCTGCATTGAGCGCAGACGCCGCCCCAGAGGCCGTTTCCTGGACATCTGAACTCCCTTTAGCGGCCAAGGTCGACTGTGGCAGTGCCTGGTGGAAACCCTGAGTCAGGGTGGGCGCTGCTAACCAGAGCGCATGAACCACAGAGCCTGACATGACAAAAACAGCTATATGAGCAACACACACTGCTTATAGCTGGTGTGTTGCACATGCAGCTGTTACTGCCAGGCGGGGAGGAGCAGCTCGGCTCATAACCCCCTCAATTAGCAGCTTTGCGATGGGGCTACTTATTATGCACCACCCATAGTCTATAAAGCTCTCCCCGGTGTCCCCCTGCACAGCTGATTGTAGTCATGGTCTTTCCAGTCTGCAAATACAGCTGCCGGAGGAAACACAGCCAGCATGAAAAGCCTCTAAATACACTGATGAAGCAAGAGGTGGAACTTTAAAACTGTACTTACAAACAAGCAGCACACACTTTACATCTGCTTAACATGTTTGAGATTTAAAAACAAAACAACGTCAGGCATGACTGAGACTGCATTCCAAACTATCAGTCATGTGTCCAGTCTCAACAGAGAGGAGCTATAATCTGCCACGGAGGGCTTTGTGGAAAAATCAAGTCCATATTAATCCGATTAGCTCCAAGGTGCAAAGCTCCAGGGAGGGATGATATGTCGTAATGAATTGATGACATCTCTCTTCTGGGCCGAATCATGTGAGAAACAGCAGCACAGTAGAGGAGTAAACAACCTCTCTACAGACTCTAAAGTCAAAGGTTAGAGTCAGGGCAGGCCCTATGTCAACAGTTTATTCTCCTTAATAATATATACTGTAAATTACTTGAAATGGCAGAGTCACGGGTATTTGAGATGTTTGAGATTGCCTCCATACCTTTCTTGTACTTGTGGATAGGAAGTTTCTTAAGCTGATCTTTACGCAGGCGGCTCCTCCGAGCCCTGTGTCGATCCTGGACAAACTTGGTGATCTAGAAACAGCAGGGGGAAAAAACACGTCAAAATCACTACGCAGAGCACACATGCACGCACACACGTCTTTCATGTCAAGGTGCTGATTCCAAAAAACTGTAACAGTGATTTCTGTCACCTGTGTACTTGGAAAAATGCAATGTTTTTAGCACAAATTGTATGGTAGTAGTATTACAGTGGCAGGCTGAAGTCTGGTACCTGACAAAGAGCCAATTTAGACTCAAAATGTTGTACTTCTCCTGATGTAATTAGGTCAACCTTTTAAAAACGAGTGGTTTTATAGTGCTGCAAGTCCTCAGGAGGCAAAACTCCTGAATACGAGGTGTCTTCTACTTTTCTTTTCAATCATCAAAATCACAAAACTAAATTTAAGTAAAACACAATTACCATCTGCCAGTAAATAAGCTCAACACTACAATAATAGAGAACACCTGTACTCTCAGTTGACGCCTTGAATTGAACCTACCATGAAAACAACAATGAGGATGAGGCAGATTCCCACGATAATGAGGAAGGGGATCAGGTAGTATTCGAGTGGCAGGCTGAAGTCTGGCATGAGGACCACATGTCCCCTGGAAACGCAAGCAGAGCCACTGTTAGGTGTTGGCAAGTATTTCAAACACAAAGGCTGCATTACGGCAGCATCGTTACAGCTCATCTTTTTGACTGCAACAATGTTAAAGTTAGTGTATGAAGAAAAAAGGTTAATTAATGAAGTATGGGGGCTCTGCTTCTTTTTGCAGAACTCCCTCTACAGCAGAGATTTCTGCACCAATCAAATTTCTAACAGCCAATTTGGTCCACACAGACAAATCTGTGCCAATACCATGTTTGGTGTTCATTCCTCTGCAAAAGACTTGGGAATAACCCTTGTGTATTTGAATGGTATCTGACAACCAACACATCCGCACAGCAGTGGATAAATGGTACTTTAAAGCTGTGCCTCTGTGGGCTCCTCTGACAGGTTGAGACATTTCATTACCACCTCAGCAGCTGTGACAACACATCATAAGACAAATCCTCCGCCTTGATATATTGCAGTGCACGCTGCAGGCAATATTATTCTACACCAATATTTTATTTAACTTATATGGATGAGCTGGAAAGCAAAGAATGGCCAGACAGCGGTGAGTGACAAAAGCATCCTTTAGGATGTCACACTGAAAGAAGAGTTAGACCTTAGTGTTGAGGAGTAAAAAGCTGCTTCTTTTTACACTGATGTGCAGGAAAAAAACCCTCGAGTTTCAGACTTACCCCTTGTCATACGTGTAGTCTTCTTTCAGAGAGTTGGCAGTCTCCTCGCTCACAAACACAGAGGGAATATCTATCTGCTTCATAACATCCACTAAAAATAGAAACAAAAACCCACACAGTATTAATGTATCATGTGAGGGTTTATCAATGCCTGACTTGATTGAACAACTTTGAAATATGACTTTTTGTTATCAGAGAAACAGTTATTCAAATGTCTAGGTTTTATTCTTAAGTCTATCGACCACAAACATTCGGCGATGACATTCGGCGATTACAATTGAAAAATGACAAGAGATTGTGCGAAGAATGAAATCAGAGAGCTTGAGAGAGGTTGGCCAATCACTGTGCGAAGGGGAAGTGCTTGTAAGATTGTCCATTTTGGAAATGCAGCGCTGCGAATTCTGTAAAAAGTGTGGTGGAAAGAAGGACCTGATGCTGGCTGACCATCCGACAATCACTTCGGGTGAAGCATACAGACACGTCTATTGATCTAAACCGATGGGGGAAACTTCTTAACTGGCATTACTAAGGGTATAAATTTTATAAAACATCTGCTTGTGAAATCTACTCCTTTTAAAAACATTAACCAGTCCAGGGCAAGAAGCCTTCTGGATAATTTATAACTGTGCTGCACCCCCTCAAGTGAGAATAGTAGGTGCAACATAAAGAAAACCCCAGACAGCCATTTCCCAAAAGTGGGCTAAAGCAGGGACAACATAGATTCATGGGCAGGGAGTGCTGCGGTGCTGCAAGGCATCATCTTGAAACTTGAAATGGACTTTTAACAATAAAACTGCCCAGCTTTTCCTCAGGCTCGGGGATTAAAAGAAGGCGGCACATCATCTTGTCAAGAGAGACACTTAACCAGGCAGCTGTGTAAGATGCTAAATGCTTATGTGTTCATATACACAGAGAAAAGCAGGAGGTGGTGGTAACTTACAATCATTGGACCCCATGCTGATTAAGTCATCGGAATTCACATTGTGAACAATGGCAGCCTTGTACCCGGCTTTCTGGGCATTGAGGACCTGTGAAGAGAGAAAACATTTATGCCCTGATTATCAAATAGATTCCTCCTTTTGTGCCAACACCTGGTGATTACTAGTAGGCTAACATCAGCTGTTACTCTAAGACTAAAAACAGCCCTAAATGAAGGTGGTATGTGAGGTAACAGAGGTTTAGTGTCAGATTGTGGAAATCAGATTTGGCCACATTATCCAACAGCACCGTCAAACCACATTAAACGTGACACAGAAATAGAAACCAGTTGTGGTTAGGAGATAGAGCTCTCTCTGACTCTGCTTAGAGGCTTTTCACTGAGCCAAAGAGTTTGCAAGGCACAATCTGTTCACTAACAAATGTACACTTCCAGTAAAAACGGATGCTCTCCACTACTGATATGAACTAATTTAGCATCTTAAAATAACAGTCTGAGAGGAAGCGCTGATAGACGAACACTGTGGCCTCACGGTAGCATTCAGCAACATGTTTACGGTCTGTTTCCCAGAAAGTGTTTGCAAGAGAAATGATGTTCGCATTTAATGGCTCGCTTCTCAGTGAAAAACATTGACTGCTCTTCTAAGCTGACGGAGCTGTAACTGAAGACCAAAAACAGGAAGCGCTCGATGATAGGAAGAGACACTGCGGGTAAAAAGAAAGTGGGCGAGTGGGCTAGGGGTTGGAAAAGATGTTCTATTATAGGAAGGTGACACAAATGCTGAAAGCCCGCACACAGCTTTCGCTCAGTTAAAAAACACCTCACATTTTGACCTTAATTTACTTTATCTCCATCCCCTGTTCTTGTTTAGATGTGCTGCAGTTTCCTGTTCTATAAAACAAAGGTCACAGGTACTAATCCCCACAAAGGCCATGTACCCTAGAACAAAACACTTCAGGGACCTGCTCACTCACAACAAGCAGTGACTATCTGCTAAGTATAATTAAAGGCACAACATGCAATCCAAATGCAAACTAAAATAAAAACAAACCAGAAGCTGCTGTCACCTCTAGATTGATTGACTGACAGGTCCGATAATACAAAGGACGAAACAACACTAGAAAACTAAATCACCAATTTTTGTTATTTAAACTCTAATCAGCTGACAAACAAAATTACTTAAATATAACAGTCCAGTTTCTATAATGTGTCTGGTCAAAACAAAATCCTGTTTGCATCTATACAAACTCACAAAGAAGTTTTTTCCTGCAGCGAGATTCATATTTCCATATTTTAAGTTGGAGTATACTATCTTCTTTTTGGTTTATAGCCTTCTAATGACTGGCTAAGACAGTACTCACTCTTCCATTTTGACAAAAAAGTGTAGTATGTGTGTGTTGAATGTGTTGTATAAACATGCCATCATGTCCACACTGACGTT